>CM022301.1:300754533-301054481 GCA_011799875.1 Thinopyrum elongatum | reverse complement strand
ACGGACAGGGCGAGCCGGGCGGTGGCGCAGCAGAACGCGCGCCGAGAGCGAAGCCGGGCGTGGCGCGGGCGAGGTCACGCGCGGCTGCGGGGACGCACGCGGGCGCCAACGTGCGGCCAGCGGGGCGAGCTTGCGGTTGCGGCGGCGAGAGCGGGCACGCGTGGCTGGGCGCAGGTGGTGCGGCCAGGGTGCAGAGGGAGTGGAGCAGGCGCAGGGGAGCAGAACTCCGGACGCGGCCACAGAGGTCGCGGCGCGACGAGCGCGGCCCCGAGCGTGGCAGGGCGCGGGGAGCAGCAGCTCGAGGTGCAGGGCGCGGTCGAGGTGCGTGCAAGCACGGTGACCGCGTTGCGCTAGCGAGGGGAAGCGGGAGCAGAGAGGAGCGCCGTGCGGGGCTGGCCCTAGGCGCGGACGACGCGGTCGAGGGCGAGCGGGGAACAGGGGAGAGAGGAGAGAGGTCGGAGCTCACGGCGGGGCCGTAGGGTCTTAGGCAGCGGGGCGTGGGGAGGACGACGGGACGACGGCGGGATGGCGGTCTGCCGAGGTGGTCCGGCGATGTGTGGTGGCGACGACGGGCGACGGCGTCGGGCCGGCGACGAGTCGAGGCCGAGGCTTCAGGCGGGTGCCGCGCAAGGGAGAGGAAGGCGCGGAGGAGCCCGAGAGGGGTGGCGCCGGCGATAGCGAGCGGCGACGGCGGTCGGGGACGGCCGGCCGGCGACGGGCGACGGGGGTTCGATCCCGATCCAGAATTTCTGGATCGGGGGGGGGGGGAATGAGCGAGGGGGTGGGGTAGCGGCTAGGGTTTCGGTGGGGGTGGGAGATATGGGGGAGGGGAGGGGGCGCCGGCGGGCCGGCCTGGCTAGCCCAGTGGCCAGCTGGGCCGAGGCCCAGCGGGGGGGGGGGGCTTTATTTCTTTTGTTCTTTTTCTTTTTATAAATTCATATACCTCGGTAGTAAATAGTTAGGCCTCGAATTGAATTTTGTAAAACATGTGACCTGGTCCATAATACCAGTGCTTTATTTCCTAACACCTAAAATTAGTTTGGGCAAAACATCATTTCATACTTAAATTAGATTTAGTAAAGGGTATTAAATATTGTTTTTAGTCGCTGTTTCAAGATGTTTGAGTCACTTACCCGACTCCAATGATGTTGGTTTCAATTTTGGAATTGTCTCTGATTTATTTGCTATTTAATGAACAATTAGTTTCTATGTTGGAACTTTTATTTTCCACTTTAATTTAATTTGAATTTGAGTTAGAAGTTGAAATGCATTATGATGCAAATGATGATCATGCACTGTTAAACATGATGACATGGCATAATCAAAAGGGTGATTACTGTAGTTAACCACTGGGGGTGTTACAAATCTCCTCTACTAACAAGAATTCTCGTCCCGAGAATTAAGAAGTAGAAGGAAAAAGTTCGGGGTATTCCGCACGAAGATTATCCTCGCGTTCCCAAGTGGCTTCATCTTCAGTATGATTAGACCACTGCACTTTGAGGAACTTGGTAACCTTCTGACGGGTTTGACGTTCAGCTTCATCGAGGATGCGGATCGGATGCTCCTTATAAGAAAGATCATCTTGCAATTCAAGCATCTCGTGATCCACAGATGGTGCGGAGATTCCTTGAAGCATTTCGAAGTTGCGACACATGGAAGACGTCGTGGATAAGAGAAATTGCGGCGGCAATTCCAATTTATACGCCACTTGACCACGTCTTGCAACAATGCGGAAAGGACCAATGTAGCGGGGAGCTAACTTGCCCTTGATTCCAAAACGGTGAGTGCCCTTCATAGGGGTGACACGAAGATAAGCTTGATCACCAGGTTGATAAGTCAAACCCCATCGTTTGCGATCATAGTTGCTTTCTGGCGGTCCTGAGCCGCCTTGAGATTTTCCCGGACAATTCGGACTTGTTCTTCGGCGTGTTGAATAATATCCGGTCCAACAAGAGGTCGTTCCCCAGTTTCTGACCAATTCAGAGGGGTTCGACACTTACGTCCATAGAGAACTTCAAAGGGGGCCATTTTCAAGCTGGCTTGATAACTGTTGTTATAGGAGAACTCGGCATATGGAAGAGATTCTTCCCACTTCTTGCAAACGATATAACACAAGCTCGCAGCATGTCTTCAAGCACTTGATTGACTCGTTCAACTTGGCCTTGGATTGAGGATGATAAGCTGAACTCCAGGTAATATGAGTTCCCATAGCCTTTTGGAAACTTTCCCAGAAATGACCAGTGAATATGCTGCCACGGTCTGAACTGATCTCTTTCGGAATACCGTGGAGTGAAACAATTCTGGAGATATATAACTCTGCTAACTGACTAGCAGTGATCGTCTCCTTGACAGGCAGAAAGTGTGCAACTTGGAGAGTTGGTCGACAACGACAAGAATAGCATCGTGACCCTTCTGTGACCTGGGAAGTCCTGTAACGAAATCCATCTGAACCTTATCCCATTTCCATAAAGGAATAGGTACGGTTGCAGAATTCCAGCAGGCTTCTGATGTTCTGCTTTAACGCGACGAACACACATCACATTCAGCAACATAACGAGCAATGTCTTGCTTCATTCTGGACCACCAGTACCTTTGACGAGATCACGATACATCTTGGTGCTACCCGGATGAATAGACAACGGGTATCATGTGCCCCTTCATGGCTTTGTCAGTCATAAGCTCGAAGCGAGGTACGACAATGCGGTCTCTGAAATACAAGGTTCCATCTTCAGACAGCGAGAAATCCCTGTACTTTACAGGTGAAGGTCTTTCTTCATCAGATCAATTTCAGCATCTTTAGCCTGCGCATTCTTAACAGCTTTCTCAAGATCTGGTCGTATCACAAGGTTATTAAAGATCCCTGTGGAACAATAAGCAATTCAGCTTGCACAGTTCTTCGAAAAGACGAGGTTGAGCTCGCCTAACCATGAGGTTGTCGCAATAGGACTTGCGGCTTAAGGCATCAGCCATCACGTTAGCCTTGCCGGGGTATAGGAAATACCCAAATCATAGTCCGCAATGGCCTCCATCCATCTTGCTGACGGAGGTTTAGAGAAGGTTGAGTGAACAAGTACTTCAGACTTTTATGATCCGTGTATATCTCGCAACGATTACCGAGAAGGTAATGTCGCCACAACTGCAATGCATAGATCACAACAGCTAGTTCTAGATCATGTACCGGATAATTCTCTTCATGTGGGCGCAACTCACGAGAGCCGTAAGCAATCACTTTACGCTCTTGCATTAGGACACAGCCTAATCCTTCACGGGATGCGTCACAATAAATCACAAAGTCTTTGCGGGTATCTGGAGGAGAAAGTACTGGGTATTGTAACGGATTGACATCTGCCCCAGTGGATAAAGAATGTACTCTGGATGTATCCCTGCTCGAACAGCTGGTAGCTGCGTCGCAGGGTGTGGTGGAAACAACGATCCATCTGAAACAGAGGAAACTCATGATTGTTCAAAAGACAGGAGAAGTATAACCGATCTCGGAGAGAAAGGTTAAAAAAACAATGGAAAGGAAATGATTATCAGACTAATCAGATCAATGTCAGGGAAATCGCACATATATCCAGCTCTCCGGGGGACGAGAATTACGAGATCCTAAGTGTCGGCGTTAGTAAACTTTAGTTAACCCGAAAGGAAGAGGTCAGAGTCCCAGTGTAAAGATGAGGAATAAAAGATCCTAATACCACCCAATTGGCGACGTGGGCCCGTAAGCCACACAGCCAAGTTAGTAAAACAGTTTTCGGTTTCTAGACTCAACTTCGGCCAAGGAGTTGAAAGGGGGTTCCTACGGCAGTCGGCTCTGATACCAACTTGTGACGCCCCCGGCCCGATCGTGCACATCATACACGCAAATGCACACGATCAAGCCTAAGGACTCACGGGAAGATATCACAACACAACTCTAAAACATAAATAAAGTCATACAGCTTTATATTACAAGCCAGGGGCCTCGAGGGCTCGAATACATAAGCTTGCGAACAAGCGTCAGCGGAAGCATCAGATATCTGAGTCAGATATGAAAGAAAGTACAGAAAGGCCTTTAGAAAGGCGGGGCAAAAGAAAACACTACGATCGAAAGGCACAAGGCCTCCTGCCTGGGACCCTCCGATCCTACTCCTGGTCGTCAGTCAACTCGTAATAGTATCCATCCTCTGGGTAGTAGTAGTAACGATCGTCGGGGCATCTGTCTCAGGGGGCTCCATCCTCTGGTCACGTCAAACTGATATGGGAGAAAAGGAAAAAAAGCAACCGTGAGTACTCTGAAGTACTCAGCAAGCAAGGATCTACACTACATATGCAACATTTTCAAGGGGAGGCTGTATATGTGGAGGGCTGCAGAAATGCCAGAATAGAGAGAAGGCCTAGTCCTATCGAAGACTAGCATCTTCAGCGGTCTTGCAGCAATAGGAGAGAGTAGAACAACTAGTATAATATAGTATAATACTATCAACCTCACCCAGAGATCCTTTCTCGACTCCCTGCGAGAAAGCATCCCAGAGCCATACATTCATCAACCTCGTCCTGAGATCCCTTCTCGACTCCCTGCGAGAAGCAATCCCAGAGCCATAATACAGGTCTCATCACAGGTATCCAGTTCTAAATTGTATCAATCAGGATACAACTCCGAGTGTCCGTTACCGTAGGACAGGCTATCGATAGAAGTTTCTTCCCTGCAGGGGTGCACCAACTTACCCACACGCTCGATTAACTTCGGCCGGACACACTTTCCTGGGTCATGCCCGGCCTCGGCCAAACGACACATCGCAACCCTACCTAACTCCGCAGAGAGGTCCCGCCGGTCTACATCCTAAGCGCAAGGGGGTCTTGGCCATCGCCCCTCGCCCTCCGGTCGTTGCGTACATGGCCCAGATCCAAGCACCACCGAAATGGCGCCAATCACTCCATGCCGCACTGCTGAACTGGACGTCTGACAGAGCTTTCGGCTGATGCATACGATGCGAACGCCCATACTATGCCCACGTGATGGTTAGTGCTATCAGACCAAGGCCTGCTCGGATCAAATATCCAAATCGCTAGGACTAGGGCTTGCGGTAACGAGCAGAGACTCACGAAAGATGTGACCGTCGCCCCGTCTCGAGGACTTGCGGCAAGGGCCAAGAATGCCGGCCGCGCCTCGTATTCACCACTCGGGCACCACACTGGCAACCCGCCTTCACATCACAGCGGGTACCCCTCAGGGTCGACCCGCCTTTCCAGAACATTGTAAGGTCCAAGTATCCGTGTGTCCATAACATCAGGGAATCCGAGGTATCACCCTCATTGAATTCCCACTCGATGTATCCGTCAAACAACCAGGACCAACACCCCACACTCACACACACACATCACCCACCCACACAAACACACAACGGCACAAGATCACCCCACCCCAACCTCAAATGATAAAAACGGATGAGGTCTTAACGACACTCCGACCTAGACGTGCACTCTAATCAGAAGTGTCGGTTCACTCGCACTCGATGTACGCTGCAGGGTACAACTAAGGGGGGGGTGATGTGCGGTGTCGGTCCTGGTTCAATCAATGATCGGGTCTTCTGACGATCCGGCGGAGTCGGGATAAGTGGGTCACTGATAGGTCTCCAGCCTAGACTAAAATTTAGGATATGTAGGTAATTATTAACGTAGTTACAATGAACAGGCTATGCATCAGAATAGGTAAGAGCAGACAGCAGTAATTCTAATGCAAGCATGAGGAATTTAGAATGGGCGTATCGGGATGATCAAGGAGGGGCTGCCTGGTGCTCGGCGGCAAGGGCAAGGTCGTCTATGGTGTCTTCGGGATCCGGAGCTGCGTCGGTCTCGGGGACGACGTCAGGGTCGGGGGCTATGAGAGAAGAGGGGAGGAAACAGTATAAATATAGCAACATGAGCATGACAAATACGATACACGGTGCTAGGGTAGTCTAACGCAGCATCACACGTAACAGACGGAGCGGGAGAATATCTGACGATATTTCCCGGGTCTTTGGAATTGTCGGACAGAGGATAAGAGGGGAACGTTGCAAGTTCGATAGTTAGGGACGCGTGACGGACGAACGGATCGCGTATTCAGACTCGTCTCGTCGTTCTGAGCAACTTTCATGTACAAAGTATTTTCATCTGAGCTACGGATTATTTTATATTGATTTTCTAAAGTTTTTATTAATTTCTGGAATTTAATTAATTATTTAAATTAACATTATCCGAAACAGTGTCATGCTGACGTCAGCATGACGTCAGCATGACGTCAGGACCAGTGGGTCCCACCTGTCATAGGCTGTTAGGTTAATTAGTGATTAACTAATTAATTACTGTTTAATTAACACTAACTACTTAATTAAATTAACCTAATCAGGATTAATTAAACTATATTATTAATTTATTAACTAATTAATTACTTTAATTATTTTTATTTTTATTTACTTTAAAACGTTTTCTGGGCGGGGCCCATATGTCATTGGCCCATAGGCCATAGCGGGTTCGGGCGAACGGGCGTACGGTGCGGGTGCTCGCACCCGAGGCCACGAGAGGCGAGGGCGAGCGCGCCCGAGGCCTCGATGGCCGGCGACGGCGGAAGCATCGCCGGGCGGGGAGCTACGGGGCACCGGCGGCCACAGGCGCCCTGCGCGGGGGGAGGAAGGGCGCGGCTCGCCACAGCAGTGGGCGGCGCGGGCGAGCGGACATGGCGAGCCGGGCGGTGGCGCAGCAGAACCGCGCGGCCGACGAGCGAGCGGCGTGGCGCGGGCGAGGTCAGCGCGCGGCTGGACGCACGCGGGCGCACGTGTCGGCCACGGGCGAGCTGCGTGCGGCGGCGAGAGCGGGCACGTGGCTGGGCGCAGGTGGGTGCGGCCAGGTGCAGAGGGAGTGGAGCAGGCGCAGGGGAGCAGAACTCCAGGCGCGGCCACAGGAGGTCCGGGCGCGACGAGCGCGGCCCCGGGCGTGGACGGGCGCGGCGGAGAGCAGCTCGAGGTGCAGGGCGCGGTCGGTGCGTGCAAGCACGGTGACCGCGTTGCGCTAGCGAGGGGAAGCGGGAGCAGAGAGGAGGCGCCGTGCGGGGCTGGCCCTAGCGCGGACGACGCGCGTCGATGGGCGAGCGGGGAACAGGGGAGAGAGGAGGAGAGGTCGGAGCTCACGGCGGGGCCGTAGGGTCTTAGGCGCAGGGGCGTGGGGAGGACGACGGGGAGACGGCGGGATGGCGGTCTGCCGAGGTGGTCCGGCGATGTGTTGGTGGCGACGACGGGCGACGGCGTCGGGCCGGCGACGAGTCAAGGCCGAGGCTTCAGGCGGGTGCCGCGCAGGGAGAGGAAGGCGCGGAGGAGCCCGAGAGGGGTGGCGCCGGCGATAGCGAGCGGCGACGGCGGTCGGGGACGGCCGGCCGGCGACGGGCGACGGGGGGTTCGATCCCGATCCAGAATTTCTGGATCGGGGGGGGGGGGAATGAGCGAGGGGGTGGGGTAGCGGCTAGGGTTTCGGGTGGGGCAGCGGCGCAGCCCCGGGTGCCCCTCGGGAAACTGGTCCGACTAAGACTGATAAGCTGGGTCGACCGGAGAGGGCAACACGGGACGTCAGTAGCTGCCCAAGGAACAATCCCACACCCGATCGCGAGACGAACGCGACCCCTGAATACCCTCCCTCCTCACCCCACACCCCCAAACAAACTCGCTCCATGGGAAGGTGGACTCCAAAGACTCCACCCGCAACCTGGGGTTCCCACTTGAACGAACCAGGGACGGGGGCCCCCGGAGGAATCGGGGGACGGGGTCTCGCCTACCTTACATTCCCCAGCGACCGCACAATACTCCGTAGAAAGGAAAAGGCGGTCAATGTACAATCCGGGGAGGCGCTCTGGACGCGCACAACCTCCCGGACACGCCCCCCGGATCAGGGGGCGGGCACGAAGCGGGCGAAGTCGCCGGGACACGAGGGGTTGGGCCGAGCAAGGCCAGAGGGAGGGGCTGACCAAAACAGGCCCTGGGGCGGGGACGGACCCAGCCGGTCGGCCGGAGACCCTACGCGAGGGGGTAAGGAATGACGGACCAGAGGATGGGGCGGCAGGGGACGGGACGCGAGAAACGCCGCACGGCACTACCCCACCCAACACCACCCACACCCACCAACCCCACCTCCTACCGACCCCTCCTACCCCCCAAACCAACCACACCAAAAAATAACCGCAAACCCCCTTACACCCCTCACCTGCCCCTCCGTCAACTCCATACCGCCCCCACGCTACGTACAACCCTCCCACACACACCACCATCCTAACCCTCCCACCACCAATTTTTACGCCCACCATTAACTAAATCAAACCCCTGATCTCGCCCGGCTGGGAAGGCCGGGCGAGCACAGTGGCCAGCTGGGCGAGGCACAGCCGAGGGGGGGGGGGGGGGCTCTTTATTCTTTTGTTCTTTTTCTTGTAAAAATTAGATACCTCGGTTTTAGTAAATAGTTAGGCCTGAATTGAATGTTTGAAAACATGTGACCTGGTCCATAAATACCAGGTTATTTTCCTAAACACCTAAAATTATTTGGGCAAAACATCTTTCAAACTTAAATTAGAGTTAGATAAAGGGTATTAAATATTGTTTTAGTCGCTGTTTCAAGATGTTTGAGTCACTTACGACTCCAATGATGTTGGTTTCAATTTTAGAATTGTCTCATGGATTTATTTTCTATTTAATGAAACATTTAGTTCTTGTTGGAACAACTTTAGTTTCCACTTTAAGTTTAATTTGAATTGAGTTAGAAGTGGAAATGCATTATGATGCAAATGATGATCATGCACTGTTAAAACATTGATGACATGGACTAATCAAAAGGGTGAACTTTAATGTAGTAACCACTTGGGGTGTTACAATCATCGTTGTGCTTGGTTGATCTACATCTCCAAGCAGTCATCGTCCAGTTACGGTCAACTTGATTCTCCATCGATTGCATCGGCGGCTACACAAATGATTCTTCCATGTGGCATAGCATCGGGTCTACTCACCACTTTGACGTCTATAACTATTGGACTAACGCGTAGGATAAGAAGTAAAGCAATTACATGGCGCTTGCATTCATACAATTTTAGAAGAGACAACCCTAAGGGCTCCTGCCGGTTGTCGATATTACAAAACTATGATCATCTTGACATCACACAGTTATGAACAAATCATATTTGACCTATATCACATCCAAACATGCCTTTTTGCAAAAACAATAAGTTAGAGACGGCCTCATACTTTGTGTTGCAAGTTTACATGGTGCTACGAGCTTCATCGAAAGAACCATTCGTACCTATGCAAAAACACACACAATGGTGATCATCAGTTTGACTGTTTTTAACCTTCTTCAAGGACCGGCCGGTAGTCAAATTCGATTCAACTAAAGTAAGGAGAAAACAGACACCCGCCAGCACCTTATGCAAAAACTAGTTGCATGTCAGTCGTGGGAAACGGTCTATGTGTGATGGAATTCTGAAGGTTGGTCCGGGCCGCTTCATCCACAATACCGCCGAATCCAAAATGAGACATTGGTGGTAAGCAGTTATGACATCACGCCCACAACTTCTTTGTGTTCTACTGTGAATATCATTACGCATTACACCTGGCTGCTGATAAACTGTTGGGAAACATGCATGGAAAACAAAAAAAATTCTAAGCACACGCAAGATCTATAAGGATATGCTAGCACACGAGGGGGAGAGAGTGTGTCTAGGTCCCTCGGTAGACCGTAAGCGGAAGAGCGTTTGTTGACGAGTGTTTATGGTACTGAACTTCTTCGTGCTCCAACCGATCGAGTACCCTCCCCCGTCGGAGTCAGGGCTCCGCCAGACCCAAAGAATGTTAGAAATCTAGGGCGGTGGCGAAGGAACTCAACTAATGCCAACCCAACCAACACGTCGCCTACTACAGCCTAGCTAGATGGACAAGGAAGGAGAGGCACACGGCAGGTTACCCAGGTTTGGGCCACCTTGCGGGTGTAAGACCCAGTCCTGCTTTGTGGGGATTTGCCTCACGAGGGGGCATGGGGAATGAACTAGTACAAGGGAAGAGACAAACTAGCGAGGTCTGCTCTGGGGTGAGGGTGAGTGTCTTCGGTCGGTCCCTCTCTATGTGTGGGGCTAGACTTATACGATAGCGGCCTCAGGTCCACTTCCCCAAACAACGAGGAAGGAAGGGATCCCACCAGTGGCCAATTTGAAAGGGGACAAGTAGTTACATTTATCGACGACAAGGTGGTTCGTTCGCCTGCAAAGGTCTGTACTGGTCGTGACGCCATGGTGGGCTCGGCGATGACATTCCATCCGACGCTGACTGACAGTTTGGTGTCATCGTTGCACTGGAATGGAAAACCTTTGCCTGATTCCTCGGGAAAACCACGCCTGCGCTTGCCTCCTTAACACAAAGAGGAAAACCTGCTCCTCGGCACTGCTGGGCGCCTGCCTGGCCTTGGTCGTCAGTGGCTTGCGTCACCAGCAACCTCGTGGAAGTGGATACTGCATAGAAATCTTGTCCTCAGGAGGCAGCCTGGGAAGGCCGCCTCCTAGGCGGAGGTCTGGGGTGCTGTCTGCCTCGGAGCTTGGCCCCATCACGAGGGCTTGTCTTGTTGTGTTGAAAACTGGGCCATTACCAGGCCGTCGATGGGGCACGCCGTGGCCGAAGGCAAGCAAAGTACGGGATTACCCTGGGTTCCCAGAACGCCGGACAGTAGCCACCGAGCCCAAGCGCACTCGGACTTGGCTCGAGGCGAGCCAATATGGCAAGGGGCGAAGCCACGGGCCCAATTTGCCGTGGAACCGAGTCGACGGCTGGCGCTTGATGGGACGTGGGCGTCCTCACACCTCCAACGGCGACTCGGCAATCGCGCGACTGAAAAAGATGGCACCCGCCCCGCGCTTCATTACCTTCTCTTGCCTTGACCTCCAGATCGCCCTGTCTTCTTTGCCGGAGAGCGTCGCCAGATCTGGTCAAATATCCTCCCTCGCGCGTCTCTTCTCCACAGTTCTTCGCAGAATGCATCTGGGAAGGCGAAGCCGACGGCAGGCCGCGACGCTCCTCCTCCTACCTGCGCCACAGCCCTCGGCAGTCCTCCATCACTATGAGAAAAGACAACACCTTGCCAACGCATACTCCCAATGACGGTGAGCGCGACATGAGTGGCAGGAGACGACGCTCCTGGCGGATCCGCGCGCGAGGGACCATGGCAGGGACATTTACCCCTTCTTCCTCCACAGCGTATTTCGCGGGGCATGTCCGCCTTTCTCATGAGTTCTTCACCGCCGTCCTACGGACCATTACCAGGTTGCAGGCTCTGCATCTTCAGCACCACTCCATACTCTTCTCCTGTCAATCTTAGCCTTTTACGTACGAGGGTTCGTGGGCGTGATGCCTTCCGTTGTGTCCTCCGCCACTTCTTCTATTACGGATGCACGGAACCCAACCCAGCGTTCAGGCTTGCGTCTCTTCGTGCCGTGGTCTATAGTGGCAACAACTCATGAGGGTCGCGGGAAAGAAGGTTTTGGGAGAACTTCTGGCGGGCAAGGGGTCTTCTGGACGCAAGGGGGCCTACGCCCGCGGGCTGTGGAGTTGCCGATCGAGCTGCAGAGAAGCTGATTGGTGGCCGGTATATGAGAAGCTCAACGACCCCGAGCGACCCCAGCATGAGAAGATTGAGGCGGACATGGAGGCCGGGGCGTTGACAGGGGGCAGTGCTCGTCAAGGAGTTCCTGACACAGCGCCTGGCCCACTCCAGGCGCTACGCGCCCCAATGTGGGAGTTCAAGGGCAGCGGAGGGGGCGACATTCGGCTGCGCCTAGGGACTTGACGGGCGAGGAGTGGACAAGGCCATGCATTACCCTGCTTGAGAGGGATCGGGCAACCTCCCGGCGACCCTACATCCAGCTTGTGTACCGAAGTGCCGTAAGCGGGGGCAGCGGGCCGTGTCGCCGCTATGCCATGTTCTTCACGAGCTAGGGACTCGGACGCCCAAGCTCCCCACTCCACGGTGCTGGTGTACTTCCAGTGAGAACCGCGGGGAAAAGGGGGGAGAGGACTCGGAAGGTGATCGTGGATGACGGGGCGGAGACCTCTCCTCGTCGCCGAGCGAGCTTCTCGCGCCTCTCTGACGATGACGACGCCATGAGCCCTCGTTGTTTGGCGGAATCCACGTGCTCCAAACGGGTAGTACAGAGGGAGTCCGGGCCAAACCCCTGCGGGAGGAGGCAGCGCGCAGACCGAGCGAAAAAGAGAGGGCGGCGACTCGAGGTGAACCGCCTGATCTGACGAACCGGGAACGCCTCAGCATTGCGATAGTCGAAGCCACCACGAAGGCAAGCCGTGCGTGAGCCATGCCAATTCTTAGGAAGGCGGAGTGAGATCCACGCCCAAGAAGGTGGGGGAGCCCTGCCCCGGGTGCGAAAAAGGGTGTAACATGCCTCTGACGACGAGAGCATCTTGCTTGTCTTGTTTGTCTCCCTCGATACCTGGCTCACAGTGCTCCCTTCCGGGACCAGGACGAACATCGTGGTGAAGAAGAGAGGAGGGAGCCGGGACCTCGGAGGAGCTCCATGCTCGCGAGGGCTGGGGTAGCCCGGGCTCAGGCGGAGGAGGTTGCCCTGCCTCCCACGTGTGACGGAGCGGGGCGGCCCCAAGGGTACGGGGGGGAGCGCCTCAGGAGGAGTTGCCTACAGGGCTAGCAGGTAGGAGCGCCCGGTCACGTAGGCTGCGGGGGGTTCGGGGGCCCAAGCCCCAAGCTAGCCTGCTGCTGCTGTGGCGACGCACGTCCTCGCGCCGGTGCCCGCCTCTTCCCCAGGCCCTTGGCTGGGCAGATGGCGGCCCCTTGTCAGGCCCAGGGGCTCGGATGAAGCCTTCAAACGCGCTGGGACAAGCTCCGAACCCGATCTCCATGACGCTGATAGGTGCTCTGGTGGAGGAGCGCATGGGGCTGATCATCGGGGTGGCCTCCAAGCGATGACGCGTCCGCCCAGAGGCCTGATGAAGCGAGAAGAGGTGACAGCCGCGGGCGAGAGCAGGAGGGAGGCCAATGAAGCCACGACGGGCTCATGAAGCGGCCTGGCCGAAGCGGCTGTCCGCCACAGGAGCGTTGCGAGAGGCGGGAGACTGAAGTCGAAAGTCTCCGTGAGGGCAGGCTGCCCAACCAACGGCTCCATCAGCCAGGAGGATGAGCTCAAGGCGCCAAAGCAATGCCAAGCTGGCCCAGCAACCAAGGACCAAGCCGCGGAGCAGGGATTGCCTGGCAAGCTGAAGAAGGAGGCGGACAAGGCGCAGGCCGTCCCATGGCCCAGCTCGTCTCTGAGCGGTGACGGGCCTAGTGGAGGCTAGGGAGAGAAGACCTCGCCACCGCGAGAGAAAACGGCGGCCGTGGAACAGCCGAAGCCTTGGTCTCCTACGAACTCAGGTCTCGCAAGGGCTGCACTGACTTTATGAGGAGGGATATGAGAAAGTGCTGAACTCCAGGAGGAGGCCCTGCTGCGGCTTCTCCCCAAGCTTGAGCTTGAGGCACTTGAGGGGCGTCACACCGCTGGGGGTGACCCGCGGTGGAGGAGGAGAGATGCCGCGCCTCTTTACTTCGGCCGCCAACGCGATCGTCACCACCTCTCCTCCGGGACCCAGGCTCAACGCAGCGCGGCTGATCGAGCAGGTGGCCTTGAATTATCGCACCACTGCTGCTAGCGTCGTGAAGAAGCAGGTGGAGGCCATGCTGGGGAAGGTTTTTCTGGTCCCCAACCCCGCAGCTGCGACGCAGAAGCCCTGGCAGCGAAGATGGGGAGCGTCATCGACAGACAGGCGCTTCCCAAGGCCGAGCCGATGGTGGCCACCCAAGGCGGATGGCTGGTGCTGCTTCTTCCTGGGACCTGCAACAGTATCATCGGCCTCGCGGACGGCGTGAGCACTTCGTGTTTGAACCTGCGTGGTGGAACAGTAGTTTTGTAATAATGCTAGGACTCTGTGTGATTTCCTTCCGTGCCTCAATCCTTCTGTTTGCCTTAGTGTTCAACGTCGGCAGGGCCCGGCCCCGCGACATTTACCTCGAGCCGCCGTTGGGGCGTCCGGGATCAGTAGGAACGGAGGCCAAGGTTGTGAGGGGATCTACGTGGACCAGTGAGGGCCCTGAGTCGCGATGCTCAGGGGGTTCCCCCTTGACGTAGAAACAAACCCTCATGAGTGAGGAAACGTGAGCAGGGTAGTTGAGTTAATCTGAGCCCTATTATACCTTTCCTCGCAGACTTTTGCCTGGGAGGGACGTGGGAAACCAGGTGCGGAGAGACCTGGTGAGGGTGGGCATTGAGTCAGCGTGGCTGAGCGTAGCCCCCGTGCCCAGCCCCCTTACGCGGCCCTCCTGTAGGAAAGCTGCCGTGGTTGGGGACAGAGACGGCGAGCCTTTTAGGCCTCCTGAGGTTTACGCACCGCTAGGAGTGCCCTAGTTGTGTTTTCACCAGCGCGGGGCATGGTGCTTCCACTTAGCGTGGTGCATAGCCGCCTCGACCGTGTCGTCGGCCAGCGCGGGCATGGGATTCCCACTGGTGCGTGGGCATAGTACGCTCTCGACAATGTCATAGACCGCGCGGAGCATGGGGCTTCGATGGGGCGTTGGGTGGGAGTTCCTCGGGGGGGAGATTCGGGGACTGTTGTACAACCCCGTCGTGCCGGGCTAGCACGGGCAGGAGGAGTGTGTGGGAGGTGTATATGGGCACCGTTGAGCCACCGCGGGACTCACGAGGCCCTCCCTCAAGGCAGGTTGCGCCTGAAATTTTTGGTGCGGAGCATTTGTAGAACCTGCCGAGATGTTGGGGGGCTGCGCTGAGGGAATGCTCCGAGAGGACCATCGCATGAAGAAGGCCAACACAAGCGACCCCAGGAGGTGAAACTTGTGAAATGTGGCCGTCCTGCGAAAGAGACTCAGCAGTTGGGTTATCGCGATGCAGGGACGGACCGAGCACAGACGACCGGACACGTCTCTCAATTTGCAACAATACCAAGGAAAGACAACGGCGACGCGGCTCCGTTTGGTGGCAGCTGGGCACAGGGTTCAGCGCCGCCCTGACTCAGTCCGACTCTGATTAGCTCATGGAGAACACATGACACCAAGGACACGGGATGCCAAGGTGACGTGCCGGGAGCGCCCAACGAGACAAGAGCTCAAGCCACTTGGATTTAGGCGACACTGCAGGACGGACCCGAGCACAGACGCTGTGCCATCCTTAATCATGAGGCGGTGGTCGTGGGCATGGTTGTGAGGGTCGCACGACATTCCATGGTGGCGATAGCACCAGACATGACAGTTGCACTATCAAGCAAATTCATAAAAGGGGACGGAAACCGTTCCGATACCTGTGCGCAAACATTACATGCTATGCAGGGGCGGGCCCTGGACAGATTCAGAGATAATGCAGCCCGGAAGGGGCGCCCCTCAACTGAAACAAAACCAAAAAGTCACCTGGCACCGTTGTTGTAGAAGCGTGGAGTAGCTGAAGACGCGTGCCTGCGGAGATCGCTCCTCAGAGTGGCTGGCTACTGTAGGCTCGGAGAGGCTTGGAGGACCAGGAAGCAGCTCGCGATGGTCCGGTTACCTCCTCTTGTCACCGGGCCGCCTGCGCCGGCGGCCACGTGAGCCGCCAGGACATCCATGCATGTAGGTGTAGTGCGAGGTGCCGTTTCAGCAGGCCGAACCGCATTGAGGACCTAGCTGCGGGGGCAGCCCCAACTCCTGTCACAACGCGGATGATGGACATAGAAGACTCTGAGAAGCAACCGTGTGAGCCTGGGATGTTGAAGACGCGAGTGCCAGCTCGTACCAGTCAGGGGGGGGCAGCTGGAACTAGATGATGTGGGGGACGACGCTCGCCACGCACGGCTCGGCCTCCTGAGTCCTCGACTCGCCTGTGGTGACAAAACTCCTGAAGTATGGCGCCTCCGCCTTGCACCCTTGGCCGGAGGCACGCGTTGAAGGCATGCCCCACGTTGGTGACTGAACGCCTCCCTACGTTGACGCGGTCAGGTCAGAGGTCCTCCAGACAAGAGCCACGCGAGCCCGTCATGAGGAGGGTGCGCCGAGGACAGCCTTCTATGCCGAGAGCGGAGGAAGGCGCCCCAGCGGCGGGCACGGGGCCTAAGGCAGCTCGTCAGGTTGCGCGCCTCCTGACAGGCCCTTGGGGAGGAGCTGTCTTCTTCTTTGGTTGGGATGAGCCCAGGAGGTCGAACGGCACCTCTCGCAAGCTCAAGTTCTCGATCGAATGCCACAGCCTGGTAGGCGCGCTCAAGGGAAGCACACCCAGCTTCTCATCGCGAGGACGCCTCCTGATGTGATTACGCCGACCCCTGGCATCTTGAGGACATGTAGCCGTGGTGTGTTGCCGCCGATGACTTGGCGAGGGACCACGGATACCCGAGGATGGCGTTTGTACGGGAGGCGGGATAGAGGGACGTCGAAGTCGATGAGCTTGCTGTGGTAGTTGTCGCGCTGGCGAAAGGTGACAGGGAGGCGGATCATGGCCTATGGGATGGTGGAGCCAGTGGTCACTCCTGAGAAAGGCTTGGTGGGGAGAGCTGGTGTACGGCACCTGGAGCGTCGGAACACGTCGCACGGAAGAGATCATTGAGCCCCGCACCCACCATCGATGAGTTGTCTGGTTGTGACGACGTTGCTAATGGTCGGCGAGAGAGAATACAGGAGACATAGCAGTGGCTGACATTTGTACCTATGGTCCATGGAGGCAAAGGTGATGGCGTAAACCCCTGGACCATCTGAGGGGGGCGACGCTCAATGCTGAAAGATGAGTGAGAGGCGGGAGCACTGAGCACCGCCCAGGATGACAGGGCAAATCGGCCCAAAACAAGGCGTCTTGAAAGCCCCCGGTTCCCATCTCTTGGTTGGTGGTATCGTTCCTCCTTGGCGGCGGGGGACAGCGAGAGGAACGGCCGGCGTGTGCCCTGAGACGGTTCCTCGCGGGGTGGATTGGTCACAGCCAGGTGGCGTACTTTTGAGTTGCTAGCCCTGCAGCGGTCCTCACGAGGTGACACGCTATCATGGCGGGGGGGTGTGTTGTCCCAGCGGACACCTCCGTGGCCATAGCCCAGGTTCGTTGTGCACTCGAGACGGCGTGCGATGCGCCCGTGTGGATTGCCTGATCCTGAGCTCCTGGCAAATCGTTGGTGTTGGGGCTGTGGTGGACTATTATGGAAGACGTTAGAAACGGACGGTCCCTTGGAGGATTCGGTGGTGGGACAGACGCGCTTCATCTGCAGGGTTTCAAGCCGCGAGCAAGCTGGGCCCTTGCGCCTCAGTCCTTAGCCTTGGCCTTCTTGGTCTTCAGGATCGACCTCCGAAGAAGCGTCCAGGAGGAGAGGCGACCTTCTTCTGCCCTCGCCAACCTGGCAGCATTGTGGAACACTCTCCAGAGACCGGACCAACAACGTCCTCATGTATGGGAGCTTTCCTTAATCTTGAAGCCCTAACGCCCTCAGGAAGCCGAAATGATGCCTCGTCCGGCAACTTCGGATCTTGAGGGCGAACGTTGGTGAAGCGTCTTGCAGTGACTTGTGCAAGTGTTTCGCCTGGCTGGTGCTTGATGACCAGCAGGTCGCCTGCCGTGGAGCAGCGAGCGTGGAGGCCTTGGGAAGGTGGCAATTGAAGCACTCGCGAGAGCTCGGCCAGGAGGAGATCGAACCCCACCGGAAGGTCAGGTAGCCAAGAGCACGGCACCGTCCTGAGGTCCATAGGGAACCCAGTTCGACATGCACCTTACTCATTGCCGTTCGCCGCCTCGAGTGCAGTCGAGAAGCTGGAGGAAATCAGCGGGGTCAGGCTGCCATCGTAGCAACGGAGGGCAAGATCCGGCTTGGAATTGCCCGCGGCCAGACGCGATCGGCGGCACAACATCCGGGGTGAAAGCACGGCACCTGCCGCACTCACAGGGGCCAGCCGCACCGGGGAGGAGCTGATATCGATCCCGCGTGCCACTGCCTCTGGCGGTACGACGGTCTTGACGTTGGTGGTTGCTGGGAGCGCACACGCTTACTCCTTGGAGGCTCGCTGCACCACCTGCAGCTTTCTTCATCATGCCTCTGGCCGCGGAGGGCGCGCTTGGGGGCTTCACCGCACTCAGCTCCGGGTGCCCACGCGTGCAGAGGTGAGGGAGGGGGGAGGAGGAGCGCCATGAACCACGTCACCCACCAAGGACGGCGGAGGGCGGCCAGGGACGAAGCTCTAGTGGTACGCTGGGGGGGGGTCAATTGACCCATGTGCTTCGAGTAGTTTAGCTAACTAAGTCCATCAAAACTGCGTCTGACCCCAGCCAAAAAACTAGTTGACCCAGCCCAGCAATATCTTAATTATTCATGTCTCAGCCCAGAATAAACATCTGTAAATTCTAGTAAAGATTTATAATAATATTTACATGGACGTACAGCTTACACACGTGCAGCCAACTTTAAGACGCTTGGCCCAAGTGCATAAGACTCCTGGCTTAGGGTACACGTTGACGTTGGTCTTCAATTTACTGTAGATTGTAACGCGGAAAGTCGTGCACAGCCGACAAATGCCTCTTCGTCTCTTCGCCATCGTTCGTTCGCCTCTCCCCTCTCATCGACTTCGCCTTTTTTACCCACCCTAACTCTTCATCCCTAATCCCCAATTTTCACGGCGGACAAACAGCGGCGATCCCTTTAATCTCAAGGGTGATTGCCGGCCGGCTGGCCCGCCGCCGCCGGCATAATCTTTAATCTCCCAAGTGTTGGGTGCCCACTTGGGCACGCACTCCTCGTCGGCATACGTTCCTCAGCCAGGTACGCCAATCTTTCATCAGTTCTCTGGTCTCACGCACTAACAACTATTCTCTCCGGATTTTCAAGAGTTGTACAACATAGCAAATCAGAGCAGATGAGAGATCGAGAAGGCAAGTTATAAAATGTGAGTCTCACACTACGTAACTTTTGTTGAATGCTATTTATTCTTTAGTAATTAGTTTCTTACACCACATTGTCTTTTTTTTTGATGGCATTACACACATTGTGTGAATTATAATATATATATCTTTTGTTCATCCTTTCATAGAAGTATACAAGACGAAAATTGTACAGAAGTGTCTTTTTTTGCTTATTTTTTCTGTGAATATGTAAATGAATGATTTTATGGACTTCGCGGAACCAGTAGTTGGTATGATTTATTTTTTTATTATGATACCAATTTATCATTGGCCTCATTGCAATTTTCACTCTTCATGTGCCCTTGATATGATTTCATGTGTGTATAGCGGGCATATTTTTTATTTCCCTCTTTATGTTGCTCTGGGAGTGAGTCACACCATAGCCTGTGCTATAGGTGCATTGGTGACCCCAGTGACACATTTTTTCTAGCTTCGTTCCCATGGGGACGGCGGAGGGCGAAGGAACGAGACGGGTGTGTAGGGGCCTCGCCAGTGGCGGTTGACGAGTTCGGACAAGTGGGCGAGCCAGTCGGCGAGAGAGGGTTGCCGGACGATTTATGACAGAAGCTTGGGCACCATGAGACAGCACAGACTGGTTCGCACCGACCACGACCGGGCCCATGAGAAGACGACGCCGTGGTGGAGTGGCGGATGGGTCGCAGGATTGCGGCGTCGCGTTGAACAGACGGAAAGCGCAGCAACGGAAGTCCTGCTATTCACGGGCTAAGCAGGGTCGGGGTTGGTGGCGGGTTCGTTAGCCACTGGGAGAGGCGGTGAGGGGCGCGTGCCGTGTGGTGCCGTCCGCGCGACAAGAGAGGAACGGCCTGGGCGCTCGGCTCGAACACGGCGAGCGTCGGCCATTCGGAAGGGCAGAACGGCGGCGGGAGCGGAGGGTGGGAGGAGAAGCTTAAACACGCCCCTAACCTGGCGCGCCAAAATGTCGGTTCAGGGCCTCGCAGACCCAAGAAGGTTCGAATCATGGGGCGGTGTGCGAAGAAACCAACCATATCCAACCACAAAACCTCGTCGCCCTACAGCTCTAGCTCGATAGGATCAAGGAAGGAGATGGACATGGCAGTTACCCAGGTTCGGGACCCACCTTGCGTTGTTAAGACCCATCCTGCTTGTGGTGGATGTTGCACTCATGTAGGGGGCTGGGGATGATGAACTAGTTACAAGGGAAAGAAACAACCTTGCGGATTCTGCTCTGGGGGGAGGGTGGTCGCCATGTCAGTTCGGTCACTCATCTAATGTGGGTGGATAGCTTATACTTATGCTTCCTCGGCTTTCTCCAAAAACCAAGACGGGAAGGGATCCCACAGTGGGCCAATTTGAAGAGGGACAAGTAGTACATTTATCCTGACGAAAGGAAGTGCGTCTTCGCCTGCCAACACCAAAGAGGAAACCCAGCTCTCTGTGCCTTGCTGTGCGACGCCGCATGGCCTTGGTTCATCATGGCTTGTGTACCGCAACCTCGTGAGGTTGGTAAACCTACATAGAAAATCTCCCTCCTCAGGAAGGGCGTCTGGAAGGCCGCTCCCCTCACGAGAGGGTTGGTGCTCGAGTCGCTGCGTAGGAGGCTTGGGCCCCTCGCGAGGGTCTGTCTTGTGGTGTTGAAATGGGCCTACCAGGCCGTCGCATGGAGCCTACGTGTGGGCGTAGAGAGGCAAGTACTGGGTACCGGTTCCCAGGAACGCGCGACTAGTACCGAACGTCGGCACTCCACGTTCAAGCACACGTTCACTCGATGATGTTCCCCCGCCTTCTTGAATCCAGCAAGACGGCAAAAGTAGTGGATGGAGGTTCCGGACCGCACGACGGGTGGTGAAGGTGATGTGAAGCTATCTCCGCAGGTGCTTCGACTAAGGCAATAGAAAATATGACCCAGGGGTTCGTAAAACGGTGGAGGGGGGCAACACACACGGCTAAGCAAATTGCGTGGTTCTGTGTGGTGCCCCACTCACCAAGTCATATATATAGGTGAGGGAGAGGGGGAGGCCAAGGGCGCCCCAGTAGGGTCGAATCCTACTTGGGTCCTCCCTTGGCCGCGCCCCCCTTCCCTATTTTTCGGAGTGGGGGAGAAGGAAAGGGAGGGGAGAGGAAAGGAAGGGGAGGCGACTCCCCCCCTTTCCTTCTCTCCCAAGGGCATGCGGCATAGGAGGGGCGTGCCAGCCCTTGGGGGCTGGTGTGTGTACCCCCCATTTGGCCCATAGGACCCATTAACCTCCCGGGGGTCCGGAACAACAATCCGGCGGTGACAAGATTTCTACCCGTGGTACATCCCGTAATATCTTCCGGTGTCCAATATATCGCTATTATATCAATATTTACCCGGACATTCCGGATGGTCCTCAGTATGCTGTGATCTCAACGGGGACTCCAAAACCATTCGGTCACCAAATCATATAAACTCAATATACCACTATATCGTCAAACGAACGTTTAAGCGAGTGCGGACCCTACGGGTCGAGACCTAGTAGACATGACGGAAGACACTCTCCGATCAATAACCAAGTAGGTGGAAACCTGGATGCCCATATGCTCCTACATATTCTACGATGGTCTTATCAGTGAACCTTATGACAAACATGACATAATTCCTTTGTCATCGGTATGTTACTTGCCCGGATCGATCGTCGGTATCTTATAACCTAGTTAAATCTCGTTACCGTGCATTCTCTTTACTCATTAGTAAGACACATCTTCAAAACTAATCTTTGCGCACTTGCTTACAAAGGACTTTATGATGTGTATTACCGAGATGGGCCCAGAGATAGACCCTCTCGATACTAGAGGACAAATCCTAATCTCGATCGTATGTTGCCACAACTCAACAAACCACCTCGGAAGGATTACCTGTAGGAGCATATGATGATCACCAGTTACGTTTGATAGCCACACAAGGATTATCTCCGGTATCCGGGAGTTGCAAGATATCCTAGTCGAAGAGAAGGAATATGTAATTTGTTAACAAGAATAGACATAGCAATAAAATGAACGAGTCAATTGCTAAGCTAAGGGTGGTCTGTCCATCACATCATTCTCTAATGACGTGATCTCGTTATCAAATGACAACAAGCTATGGTTAGGAAACCTTAAACCATCTTTGCTCAATGACAGTCTGTATGAGGCTTACTTAGGGGACACGGTATTTGTTTATGTATTCACACATGTATTTAGAAGTTTCGATCAATAGGAAATTCTAGCATGAATAATATAAAACCTTTATCATGAAATTAAGTACAATATAAAATAACAACTTTATTATTGCCTTGGGGGGCATATCCTTCACTCATGCGCCCTCTCCGGGAGACTGGGTCAGACCTGCTCTGGTTTACACGCCTCAGTAAGAAAACTCCAAATGCAAGGAGTTATCTTCCTGCCCAGATCGTCGTATCTACAATGCACCGGATGAAATCCATGAACGGCAGAGGCGCCTGTTGAGGATGATACTTCCCTGCCCCAAGCAAGGTAAGAGAGGGTATTTTTCATGCCTTTTCTCTACAAGGGTACTAGGCTTCCCATTCACGCCCCTTCCTTGAGGGGCTGATGCTTTGAATTTTTACGGATCAGGGCTTATCACCTCAAACCCCAGATCCATATTGCACATCTCGGCATTCGTTGCCCTTGCAAGATGAGGATGTTTTGGGCTTGAGGCTCATTTGAGTTATGGAGGAAGTACTTTTGCCTCGTCCCCCGCACCGATGGGGGGTCAATTTTTAAAGGTAGGCGGAGCCGGGTATGGCGTATAGCGGGACACGGGTATCCCATTGGGACCCTGGACAGAAAGGATCCAGAAGAAGGTGACACTTCGAAAGGTCTTATATAAAGATGTTCCCTATCCGAGCCAGTTCGGAGGGGGTATGCTCCGAATATGTCGGACGCTCCTACTAACTAAACGAAGCGGTTCAATGGCGTGCCAAAAAGCCGCTTCTCAAAGAAGAAACGCGAGGTGCTGCGCTTGGCCGACCAGAGTACGAGTTGACCCACAACCAAATTAAACCATGTATTGGACCGTGATGGCCGATGCCATCGCTCGATGGCGTGACAGCCTTCTTCAACAAAGGAGCCACCCCCTTGTGGTGCATGTTTAATGGGAACAATGAGTGACCATGTTACAAGCGAACAGGGCCGGAGTAGCCAGGCAGGCTAAGGCAGGCTGCATGACTAGCCGATCTATCTTCAAGGAGAGAAAGAAGAGTAGGCCTGTCTAAGGAAACAGGGACGGCTCAATGGTGAGCTGAAACCCATAGATATGGGCTAAGTTGCAACTTTCGTTCCAACAGTCCGGACATTACGATCCGTTATACTGATATGGATCTACTATTTTTCCAAACTAGAAATTGGAGGCGCCAGGTCGAGGACCATACAGCTACACCTCTCCTCCAACGGAAGAGCCATTCTCGGACGACGACCGGGGATTTCTGAGTGACCAAGAGACCATCCATTGATTTTGAAAGACGCGGTCTTTTTCCAGGAAAAGGCCCTTGCGAGTTCCAAGGTGGCCCTGTAAAGCCAATCACCCTGGGGGCCTCCCTTCTTACGTTGTAGAGTAGCAGAAGGGACTCTTCCCGAACAGGAGCGTTGCTACCGCAGGCCACCGAACGAGTAATGCTGACTTCTTACTCCAAGGGTTTGTACCACGCAGCGAGAACACCGGAGCAAGGAGCAGTGCCGAATACATCGTGCCATCAGCAACCAAAGGAGCTTCCAAAGGCAAGGTAAGCACACTGGTAGCTACATCAGATCGCACACTCCGGTCAAAAAGGTAATATATTGAGATTATAGTCAGGTCATCATTAATGTAGCCACCACGGGCACCCGTGAACATTACTGAGACCTGCAAGAAAGAAGTTGCACGCACCATCGTCCGAAGATGTCCGGAGGGGTTGCAGATTATATTCCAGGTCGGGAACTCGGCGCGGGGCCGGGGTCATGCGGAAGATTTTTACCGCAAACCAGCCTCTAGAGGATTCGTGGGGATGTTTGTACAATTCCGAAAGTTGAAAGCGGATGAAATCACCGACGAGAGAAAGAATCCATTGCGTCAGGCCGCATATTTCTGACCAGGATTTAATGCTTTTATTCGGGTAGACGCATACTGGAGCACAGCACCAAAACAGGTCTAGAGGGGTATTGCCAACCTCCATGTCCACAATATGGACAGGTATGAGCTTGGTTTTGAAAAAACCAAACATAAATCCTAACCCCGTAGCCCACCGGCACTGATTCGGCGGGACGGCGAGTTGAAGGGTATGAGAGTATATGTATTTGTGATATTTTGGTAGGCCGAGGGGATCATAATAAGAAAACTGTCCGAGACTCGAGCTAAAACCGAACATAGTTGGCTGCCCTTGCAAAAAGGCCGAAATGGAGGTAGGTCAGAAGTGTCACCAGTGAAACCCATGGTAGGAGGAAAAAGCTTTAAAACGCATTCATTATTGGAAGGTACCTTGTTTAACACAGCTTCCCTTATAAAGCTGATCCATAGGTCACACTACAAAAGGACCTTGACGCGACAAAGAATATCAAAGGTACGCCGAGTCACAGCATGAAGCTGGCCCGCCACGAGAGTACTGACACGAAGCATGGGAAAGAACAAGCTGAAGGGCGGGAAAAAACCAACAATAGGCCAAAGAAATCGGAATTTGAAAGACTCCAATTGGCGCAAGCCCTGAGGAGGAGAACCAGAGATTGAAAGCGAGCATGTTCGGTAGCAGATAATTTCAACTTATGATCGTAATATTCACTAGTGCATGAAATGTAAAGGACATCCTGCCTTGTGTTAGGTCTTCCTGAACTGGGCTGGCCCTAAGAAGAGGTCAATTCATTTGGGGGGGGGGACGTTTTAAAGGAGCTGTCCATTGTATGGAGGAGAGAGCTCGGAAAAGGTATGAAGAGCATGGTCAAGGTGTGTTATGGCCGACCGAGACGCCTTCCAGAAGGGATGGCCAAATTGGCCAAGACATTTGAAAGGAGCTCGGTGTCGCTTTGAGTACGGGCAATATAATCTTGCCGGAGAAGGAGTGACGAGAGAGCACTGCCGGCAATAGTGAAAAACCGTTTACCAAAACTCGAACCAGAGCATATGGGCTCGTGGTGGGATGGTTGGGGTAGGGCCACGGTGCTTCCGCCGTCGCCGGCCATCGAGGCCTCGGGCGCGCTCGCCCTCGCCTCTCGTGGCCTCGGGTGCGAGCACCCGCACCTGTACGCCCGTTCGCCCGAACCCGCTATGGCCTATGGGCCAATGACATATGGGCCCCGCCCAGAAAACGTTTTAAAGTAAATAAAAATAAAAATAATTAAAGTAATTAATTAGTTAATAAATTAGTTAATAAATTAGTTTAATTAATCCTGATTAGGTTAATTTAATTAAGTAGTTAGTGTTAATTAAACAGTAATTTAATTAGTTAATCACTAATTAACCTAACAGCCTATGACAGGTGGGACCCACTGGTCCTGACGTCATGCTGACGTCATGCTGACGTCAGCATGACACTGTTTCGGATAATGTTAATTTAAATAATTAATTAAATTCCAGAAATTAATAAAAACTTTAGAAAATCATATAAAATAATCCGTAGCTCAGATGAAAATACTTTGTACATGAAAGTTGCTCAGAACGACGAGACGAGTCTGAATACGCGGTCCGTTCGTCCGTCACGCGTCCCTAACTATCCGAACTTGCAACCGTTCCCCTCTTATCCTCTGTCCGACAATTCCAAAGACCCGGGAAATATCGTCAGATATTCTCCCGCTCCGTCTGTTACGTGTGATGCTGCGTTAGACTACCCCTAGCACCGTGTATCGTATTTGTCATGCTCATGTTTGCTATATATTTATACTGTTTCCTCCCCCTCTTCTCTCTCGATAGCCCCCGACCCTGACGTCGTCCCCGAGACCGACGCAGCTCCGGATCCCGAAGACACCATAGACGACCTTGCCCTTGCCGCCGAGCAACCAGGCAAGCCCCTCCTTTGATCATCCCGATATCGCCCATTCTAAATTCCTCATGCTTGCATTAGAATTACTGCTGCTGCTGCTTTACCTATTCTGATGCATAGCCTGTTCATTGTAACCTACTGTTAATAATTACCTACATATCCTAAACTGTTTAGTCTAGGCTGGGTAGAGACCTATCAGTGACCCCACTTATCCCGACTGCCGCGCTGGATCGTCAGAAGACCCGATCAATGGGATTGAAGACCAGGACCCGACACCGCACATCACCCCCCCCTTAGTTGTACCGACACTGCAGCGTTACTATCGAGTGACGAGGGTGAAACCTCTTGTAGCACTTCTGATGTTAACTCTGTAGAGTAGCTATTCGGTCGTGGTCATCGAGGGTGATTCCTCCTTCACCGCTTCCGATAACGACGCTGTCCTACAACACCTCAAGTGTGGACCCAGTGAGGGTGATCCCTCCTAGTTCACCTTGACGGATACATCGAGTGGGAATTCAATGAGGGTGATACCTCGGATTCCCTGATGTTATGGACACACGGATACTTGGACCTTACAATGTTACTTGGAAAGGCGGGTCGACCCTGAGGGGTACCCGCGTGTGATGTGAAGGCGGGTTGCCAGTGTGGTGCCCGAGTGGTGAATACGAGGCGCGGCCGGGCATTCTTGGCCCTTGCCGCAAGTCCTCGAGACGGGGCGACGGGGTCACATCTTTCGTGAGTCTCTGCTCGTTTCCGCAAGCCCTAGTCCATTAACGATTTGGATATTTGATCCGAGCAGGCCTCTGGTCTGATAGCACTAACCATCACGTGGGCATAGTATGGGCGTTCTGCATCGTATGCATCAGCCGAAAGCTCTGTCAGACGTCCAGTTCAGCAGTGCGGCATGGAGTGATTGGCGCCATTTCGGTGGTGCTTGGATCTGGGCCATGTACGCAACGACCCGGAGGGCGAGGGGCGATGGCCAAGACCCCCTTGCGCTTAGGATGTAGACCGGCGGGGACCTCTCTGCGGAGTTGTAGGTAGGGTTGCGATGTGTCGTTTGGCCGAGGCCGGGCATGACCCAGGAAAGTGTGTCCGGCCGAAGTTAATCGAGCGTGTTGGGTAAGTTGGTGCACCCCTGCAGGGAAGAAACTTCTATCGATAGCCTGTCCTACGGTAACGGACACTCGGAGTTGTATCCTGATTGATACAATTTAGAACTGGATACCTGTGATGAGACCTGTATATATGGCTCTGGGATTGCTTCTCGCAGGGAGTCGAGAAGGGATCTCAGGACGAGGTTGATGAATGTATGGCTCTGGGATTGCTTTCTCGCAGGGAGTCGAGAAAGGATCTCTGGGTGAGGTTGATAGTATTACTACTATATTATACTATGTTGTTCTACTCTCTCCTATTGCTGCAAGACCGCTGAAGATGCTAGTCTTCGATAGGACTAGGCCTTCTCTCTATTCTGGCATTTCTGCAGCCCAGTCCACATATACAGCCTCCCCTTGAAAATGTTGCATATGTAGTGTAGATCCTTGCTTGCTGAGTACTTCAGAGTACTCACGGTTGCTTTGTTTTCCTTTTTCTCCCCATATCAGTTTGACGTGACCAGAGGATGGAGCCCCCTGAGACAGATGCCCCGACGATCGTTACTACTACTACCCAGAGGATGGATACTATTACGAGTTGACTGACGACCAGGAGTAGGATCGGAGGGTCCCAGGCAGGAGGCCTTGTGCCTTTCGATCGTAGTGTTTTCTTTTGCCCCGCCTTTCTAAAGGCCTTTCTGTACTTTCTTTCATATCTGTACTCAGATATCTGATGCTTCCGCTGACGCTTGTTCGCAAGCTTATGTATTCGAGCCCTCGAGGCCCCTGGCTTGTAATATAAAGCTTGTATGACTTTATTTATGTTTTAGAGTTGTGTTGTGATATCTTCCCGTGAGTCCTTAGGCTTGATCGTGTGCATTTGCGTGTATGATTAGTGCACGATCGGGCCGGGGGCGTCACAATGATGATGGCCATATCATGTCACATATTTTGATTGCATGTGATGTTTATCTTTTATGCATCTTATTTTGCTTAGAACGGCGGTAGCATTATAAGATGATCCCTTCACTAAATTTCAAGATAAAAGTGTTCTCCCCAAGTATGCACTGTTGCCAAAGTTCATCGTTCCGAAGCACCTCGTGATGATCGGGTGTGATAAACTGTACGTTCACATACAATGGGTGTAAGACAGTTTTGCACATGCAAAATACTTGGGTTAAAATTGACGAGCCTAGCATGTACAGACATGGTCTCGGAACACTGGAGACCGAAACGTCGAACGTGAGTCATATAGTAGATATGATCAACATAGAGATGTTCACCATTGATGACTACCCCATCTCACGTGATGATCGGACATGGGTTAGTTGATTTGGATCACGTATCACTTGGATAACTTGAGGGATGTTTATTTAAGTGGGAGTTCATTAGTAATTTGATTAATTGAACTTAATTTATCATGAACTTAGTCTTAATAGTTTTTGCATATCTATGTTGTAGATCAATAGCTCGTGATATAGCGCCCCTATTTTTGATATGTTCCTAGAGAAAACTAAGTTGAAAGATGATGGTAGCAATAATGCGGACTGGGTCCGTGGTCTGAGGATTATCCTCATTGCTGCACAGAAGAATTATGTCCTTGATGCACCGCTAGGTGAAAGACTTGTTGCAGGAGCTGATGCAGATGTTATGAACGTTTGGCCAGTTCGATATGATAACTACTTGATAGTTTAGTGCACCATGCTTTACAGCTTAGAATCGGGTTTCAAAGATGTTTTGAACGCCATGGAACATATGAGATGTTTCAAGAGCTGAAATTGGTATTTCAGGCTCATGCCCGTGTTGAGAGGTATGAGACCTCTGACAAGTACTTTGCCTACAAGATGGAGGAGAATAGCTCAGCCAGTGAGCATGTGATCAGAATGTCTCGGTACTACAATCACTTGAATCAAGTGGGAGTTAATCTTCCAGATAAGATAGTGATTGACAGACTTCTCTAGTCATTATCACCAAGCTACTAGAACTTCGTGATGAACTATAATATGCAAGGGATGACGAAAGCGATTCCCGAGCTCTTCGCGATGCTAAAATTGGCGAAGGTAGAAATGAAGAAAGAGCATCAAGTGTTGATGGTTAACAAGACCACTAGTTTCAAGAAAAAGGGCAAGGGAAAGAAAGGGAACTTCAAGAAGAATGGCAAACAAGTTGCCAGTCCCGTGAAGAAGACCAAAGCTAGACCGAAGCCTGAAACTGAGTGCTTCTACTGCAAAGGAAATGGTCACTGGAAGCGGAACTATCCCAAATACTTGGCGGATAAGAAGGATGGCAAAGTGAACAAAGGTATATTTGATATACATGTTATTGATGTGTACCTTACTAGTGTTCGTAGTAGCCCCTGGGTATTCGATACCGGTTCAGTTGCTAAGATTAGTAACTCGAAACAGGAGTTGCAGAATAAACAGAGACTAGTTAAGTGCGAGGTGACGATGTGTGTTGGAAGTGATTCCAAGGTTGATACGATCACCATCGCACACTCCCTCTACCTTCGGGATTAGTGTTGAACCTAAATAAATGTTATTTGGTGTTTGCGTTGAGCATGAATATGATTAGATCATGTTTATTGCAATATGGTTATTCATTTAAGTTAGAGAATAATTGTTGTTCTGTTTACATGAATAAAACCTTCTATGGTCATACACCCAATGTGAATGGTTTATTGAATCTCAATCATAGTGATACACATATTCATAATATTGAAGCCAAAAGATGCAAAGTTGATAATGATAGTGCAACATACTTGTGGCACTGCCGTTTAGGTCATATTGGTGTAAAGCGCATGAAGAAACTCCATGCGGATGAACTTTTGGAATCACTTGATTATGAATCATTTGATACTTGCGAACCATGCCTCATGGGCAAGATGACTAAAACTCCGAAACAATGGAGTGAGCTAATGACTTATTGGAAATAATACATACCGATGTATGCGGTCCGATGAGTGTTGAAGCACGCGGCGGGTATCGTTATTTTCTGACCTTCACAGATGATTTGAGTAGGTATGGGTATATCTACTTGATGAAACACAAGTTTGAAACATTTGAAAAGTTCAAAGAATTTCAGAGTGAAGTGGAGAATCATCGTAACAAGAAAATAAAGTTTCTATGATCTGATCGCGGAGGCGAATATTTGAGTTACGAGTTTGGCCTTCATTTAAAACAATGTGGAATTGTTTCACAACTCATGCCACCTGGAACACCACAGCGTAATGGTGTGTCCGAACGTCATAACCGTACTTTATTAGATATGGTGCGATCTATGACGTCTCTTACCGATTTACCACTATCGTTTTGGGGTTATGCATTAGAGACAGCCGCATTCACGTTATATAGGGCACCGTATAAATCCGTTGAGACGACACCGTATGAACTGTGGTTTGGCAAGAAACCTAAGCTGTCGTTTCTTAAAGTTTGGGGATGCGAAGCTTATGTCAAAAGGCTTCATCCTGATAAGCTCGAACCTAAATCGGAGAAGTGCGTCTTCATAGGATACCCTAAAGAAACTATTGGGTACACCTTCTACCACAGATCCGAAGGCAAGATCTTTGTTGCTAAGAATGGATCCTTTATAGAGAAGGAGTTTCTCTCGAAAGAAGTGAGTGGGAGGAAAGTTGAACTTGATGAGGTAATTGTACCTTCTATTGAATTAGAAAGTAGCACATCAGAGAAATCCGTTCCCGTGATGCCTACACCAATTAGAGAGGAAGCTAATGATGATGATCATGAAACTTCGGATCAAGTTACTACTGGACCTCGTAGGTCGAACAGAGCATGTTCCGCACCAGAGTGGTATGGTAATCTTGTCCTAGAAGTCATGTTATTAGACCATGGCGAACCTACGAACTATGAAGAAGCTATGATGAGCCCAGATTCCGATAAATGGCTTGAGGCCAAGAAATCTGAGATAGGAACCTTGTATGAGAACAAAGTATGGACTTTGGTGGACTTGCCCGATGATCGGCAAGCCATAGAAAATAAATGGATCTTCAAGAAGAAGACTGACGCTGATGGTAATGTTACTGTCTACAAAGCTCGACTTGTTGCGAAAGGTTTTCGACAAGTTCAAGGAGTTGACTACGATGAGACTTTCTCACCCGTAGCTATGCTTAAGTCTGTCCGAATCATGTTAGCAATTGCCGCATTTAATAATTATGAAATCTGGCAAATGGACATCAAAACTGCATTCCTTAATGGATTTCTTAAAGAAGAGTTGTATATGATGCAACTAGAAGGTTTTGTCGATCCTAAAGGTGCTAACAAAGTGTGCAAGCTCCAGCGATCCATCTATGGACTGGTGCAAGCATCTCAGAGTTGGAATATACGCTTTGATGAGGTGATCAAAGCATATGGTTTTATACAGACTTACGGTGAGGCCTGTATTTACAAGAAAGTGAGTGGGAGCTCTGTAGCATTTCTGATATTATATGTGGATGACGTATTGCTGATTGGAAATGATATAGAACTTCTGGATAGCATAAAAGGATACTTGAATAAGAATTTTTCAATGAAAGACCTCGGTGAAGCTGCTTACATATTAGGCATCAAGATCTATAGACATAGATCAAGACGCTTGATAAGATTTTCAATGAGTACATACCTTGACAAGATTTTGAAGGAGTTCAAAATGGATCAGTCAAAGAAGGAGTTCTAGCCTGTATTGTAAGGTGTAAAGTTGAGTAAGACTCAAAGCCCGACCACGGCAGAAGATAGAGAGAGAATGAAAGTCATTCCCTATGCCTCAGCCATAGGTTCTATAAAGTATGTCATGCTGTGTACCAGACCTATTGTGTACTTTCCCATGAATTTGGCAAGGGGGTACAATAGTGATCCAGGAGTAGATCACTGGACAGCGGTCAAAATTATCCTTAGTTACCTAAGAGGACTAAGGAAATATTTCTCGGTTATGGAGGTGATAAAGAGTTCATCGTAAAGGGTAACGTCGATGCAAGCTTTGACACCGATTCGGATGACTCTGAGTCTCAATCTGGATACTTATTGAAAGTGAGAGCAATTAGCTAGAGTAGCTACATGCAGAGCATTGTAGACATAAAAATTTGCAAAATACATACGGACCTGAAGGTGACAGACCCGTTGACTAAACTTCTCTCAGAAGCAAAAACATGATCACACCTTAGTACTCTTTGGGTGTTAATCACATGGCGATGTGAACTAGATTAGACTCTAGTAAACTCTTTGGGTGTTGGTCACATGGCGATGTGAACTATGGGTGTTAATCACATGGCGATGTGAACTAGATTATTGACTCTAGTGCAAGTGGGAGACTGAAGAAAATATGCCCTAGAGGCAATAATAAAGTTGTTATTTTATATTTCCTTATTCATGATAAAGGTTTATTATTCATGCTAGAATTGTATTGATCGGAAACTTAAATACATGTGTGAATACATAAACAAATACCATGTCCCTAGTAAGCCTCTACTAGACTAGCTCATTGATCAAAGATGGTTAAGGTTTCCTAACCATATACATGTGTTGTCATTTGATAACGGGATCACGTCATTAGGAGAATGATGTGATGGACAAGACCCATCCGTTAGCTTAGCATATTGATCGTTCAGTTTATTGCTATTGATTTCTTGTTGACAAATACATATTCCTTCGACTATGAGATTATGCAACTCCCGGATACCGGAGGAATACCTTGTGTGCTATCAAACATAATTGGGTGATCATAAAGATGCTCTACAGGTATCTCCAAAGGTGTTTGTTGAGTTGGCATAGATCGAGATTAGGATTTGTCACTCCGAGTATCGGAAAGGTATCTCTGGGCCCTCTCGGTAATACACATCATAAGAAGCCTTGCAAGCAAAGTGACTAAAGGAGTTAGTTGCAAGATGATGTATTACGGAATGAGTAAAGAGACATGCCGGTAACGAGATTGAACTAGGTATGAAGATACCGACGATCGAATCTCGGGCAAGTAACATACCGATGGACAAAGGGAATTACGTATGTTGTCATAAGGTTCGATCGATAAAGATCTTCATAGAATATGTAGGAGCCAATATGGGCATCCAGGTTCCGCTATTGGTTATTGACCGGAGAGGTGTCTCGGTCATGTCTACATAGTTCTTGAACCCGTAGGGTCCGCACGCTTAACATTCATTGACGATATAGTGTTATATGAGTTATATGATTTGGTGACCTAATGTTGTTCAGAGTCCCGGATGAGATCATGAACATTACGAGGAGCTCTAGAATGGTTCGAAGGTAAAGATTGATATATAGGACGATGATATTTGGACACCGGAAGAGTTTCGGGATGTACCGGGTAGAAATCGGGTCACCGGAAGGGGTTCCAGATCCCCCGGGAGGTTAATGGGCCATATGGGCCAAAGGGGGGGGGGACACACCAGCCCACAAGGGGCTGGCGCGCCTCTCCTAGGCCGTAGCCTTTGGGGAGAGAAGGAAAGGGGGGAGTCGGCCTCCCCCTTCCTTTCCTCTCCCCCGTTTTCTTCCCCCCTCCGGCAAATATGGAAGGGGGAGGGCGCGGCCAAGGGCAGGAGCCCAAGTAGGATTCGGCCCTACTTGGGGCGCCCCTTGGCCTCTCCCCTCTCCCCCCACCTATATATATGTGGGAGGGGGCGCCACACAGAACCACGATAATTGCTTAGCCATGTTCGGCGCCCCCCTCCACCGTTTACACCCTCGGTCATATTTTCATAGTGCTTAGGCGAAGCGCTGCGAAGATAGCTTCACCATCACCGTCACCACACCGTCGTGCTGCTGGAACTCATCCACTACTTCGCCGTCTTGCTGGATCAAGAAGGCGAGGACGTCACCGTGCTGAACGTGTGCTGAACGCGGAGGTACCGTATGTTTGGTACTCGATCGGTTGGAGCATGAAGAAGTTTGACTACATCAACCGCGTTAACAAACGCTTCCACTTACGGTCTACGAGGGTACGTAGACACACTCTCCCCCTCGTTGCTATGCATCTCCTTGATAGATCTTGCGTGTGCATAATTTTTTTTTTGTTTTCCATGCAATGTTTCCCAACAATGAGGGCGTGAGGACGAACCTTGGGCGCTAGCCATTTGTCCCAAGATTTCTTTGGTTTGGTCTTGGCTTCTTACTTTGGGATTGATGAACCACCTGTCGCGCTCCTGACCTATTAAATAGGTACGCTTTCTGGTCCTAGAGGGGCATTTATGTAAAAGATCGCTGTACTGTTCGCCTCCTGACTGGCGCACAAAAGTCGAGGGTTGTCTTTAACCCTTGATGAAAATTAATACTAAGGGTCCCACAATGACTTGACGGATTAAGAGGTCATCAGCGGCCGAACTGTTAAAATAGCCAAACAGGGAAGGGGTGAAGAACTCGCCTCACAAGCCGAAGACTTTGGGGCGCGCAGGGCGGCAGGCAATTGCGAACCAAGGCGTTGGAGGCTAGTTCGGGGGCTACTGAGGGAGACCTGGACTGGGGGGTTCTCTGGCCACTGACTTATCTCTCATGGGCCGGACAGGTGGGCCGCACTACAACTGCTGGAAGGCCAGACTATGAGGCGGCTTCGTATCTAGACAGGAGATCTTTGGTGCCTTGGTGTGTACTCCAAGACAAGATAGATGATTAGGCATATTTATTCCTTCCTTGTAACCGACTATGTCTAACCCTAATACCCCGGGTGTCTATATAAACCAGAGGATTTAGTCCGTAGAGGCTAGGACAACAACCATCATCCTACTCATCTAGGGTTTAGTTCATCTGATCTCATGGTAGATCAACTCTGTAATCATCCTATACACTTCAATATAATCAAGCAGGACGTAGGGTTTTACCTCTTCGAGAGGGCCCGAACCTGGGTAAACATCATGTCCTTCGTCCCTTGTTCCCCATTGATCCTAGACCCACAGCTTGGGACCCCCTACCCGAGATCCGCCGGTTTTGACACCGACATCGACCTCATCGCTCCCTTTCGAGTCATCGCTACCGTCCTTATTGTCCTTGGCATAGCTATCCTCGACGCTTTCATGGTCACTCTCCATGTTCCCGACGAGGTGCCCTCTATTCGGCAAGGGCGAAGTCATTCTCTGAAACTCCTACAAAGTGCAAAGATCAAAACCAGTCAATTCGGTCAATTCATTCGGGTGATTTGAGCAAAAATAATTCACTCAGAAATACGCGTCATACCTCTGTTGGCGGGTGCACCTCGTTGGAGGGCGGGATCCGTCTCGATCCCCAAGTGTTGTCACGAGCGTGGGTGATGCACCTGAGCCATTGCCCGACAGTCTCCTCATTGACGTCCTCAGGGTGCACTCGGGTCGGGTCATTTGGCCTGGTGTATCGCCACATGGGATGAGCCTGCTCCTGCAGCGGCTGGATCCGCCGACTGGGGAAGACCTCCAGCATATCCAGGCCCGTGACTCCGTCCTGAATCAGTCCGACTACAGTAGCCACCAAGATTCCCACCTCGGTCTTTTCTTCCTTATCCACCATCAGCGATGGAGGAGTGCTAAACCTCTCGTATGTATAGGGAGGAAGACCAGTCAACGAACCGGCACAGGGATATCATTACAGTAAAACCAGGTCGACTGCCAACCCCTAACTGACTCGGGGAAAGTAATAGTGGGGAACGCACACCTACCCCTCATCTGGATACCTAAGCCGCCGCACAGCTGGGTCACATGAGTTCTCTCCTCCTCCGGGCCGGCCTTTTTGACCGACTGAGAACGACACGTGAAGATATGCTTGAACAATCCCAATGCGGCTGGCAGCCTAAGAAGTTTTTGCACATGGAAATAAACGCAGCAAGATACGCTATGGCATTTGGGGGAAGATGATGGAGTTGAGCACCGAAAAAGTTCAGAAAGCCGCGGAGTAAAGGATGAGGTGGCATGGATAAACCTCTCTTCACATGAGTAACGGGGAGCACGCGCTCCCCGAGGTGCGGCGCTGGCTCGATCTCCCCCTCCTCCGGCAGCCTCCAGGTCCCATCGTGCACCAGCCCATCAACGACTTGCCTGCCAATGTCTTCCGCCGTGGTGGTCGGCGGGAGCCAATCGCCTTGGATCCAGCCGGGCGGGGGCACGACTCTGGTGCTCGACGCCTTCTTCGCCTTCTTTTCCTTCTTCGCGTGCTCTAGCTTCGCCGTCTTGTCCTTTGCCATCACCGAAGAGCACGCCGGCGCCGAGCGGATTCAAGCAGAGTGGAGACAGAGGAGAAGATTGGAAGACTGGAGGGGATGAGAAAAAGGGGATCTGGTTCTCTATTCCTCTCCGTCCCAGCAGCCTTTTATATCACCGGTCTCTCCGGCCGCAGATCCACACCATTGGCTCCTGGGCCCGCAGACCACCCCCCCCCCCCCCCCCGAATCCTTCTGGCGGAGATCATGCGATACATGACGAAAAGTGGGGCGAAAATCGAGGAGTAACGCCCCACTTTCCCCACTCACCGCGTCACAACCGTTTGCGCGCGTGCATCGCTGATTTCAAATCCTGCGAAATCCGGGATCGTGCAATCCGATTGCTCACCTCTTAAAACCCTTCCAAAAACGCTCGGGTCCGGCCCGGCACCCGACACGCAAGTGTCTCATTTCACTCGGACATCATGTAGTCCGGAATCCATCGAGGCAACCCGCGAACATACAACCGACGAATGACCCGGGAGAGTTCATGAGCGCCCCCGTAGCGCTCAACGCACTTGGAAATTCATCTCGACTCGGCTCACTTAACCTCGACCAATTCGGGGGCTAATGAAGAGGACATGTACTAGGGATAGGGTAACAGGCCTGACCTGCAGACCCTACCCTAAAACACCATGCACTGTGTACTGGGCCCCTGGGTTAGATCACCATTCAGATGTACCGTAACCTAAAGGTCACTCGGAAGTCAATAATCACTCGAAGTGTGATACTCCACTCGACCGGCTCATTCCGCTCGGAGCACCTGACTCCACTCGGACGGAGAAGACCAGGAGCCTCAATAGGACCGCAACGGTCAGTACGTGCGTCCACCCTCATCAAGTGTAATTAATACAGGCGTTACCAGTAACTGGAGCCCTTAAAACCTCCCTTTAACCCTTGGTTATGGCGGCATTCATTAGGGGTCCGGTGAACTCTATATAAGCCACCCCTCGGCTCCATAGCAAGGGTTCGCATCTTTTGTAAACTATACACTCAATCAACAGCTCCAGAGCACCGAGACGTAGGGCTTTTACCTCCACCGCGAGGGGTCCGAACTCGTAAATCCGAGTGTAACAACTGCGCCGTAGCTAGGCTTTGCCCTCTAATTCGTACCCCTATACATTATTGTTAGACTTACACCCACGACAGATAGTTCTATTATTCCACATTCCCTAATTAGACATTGAAGCTCATCAGCTCGTTTGCCAATGGCGTGCGCCCATCAGTTTGGAGGTTTCGGGTTTGATTCCTCGCACAGATGCATTCATTTTTCGGTGAATTTTTCACTATTTCCTTGCAACAATGGGCCGGCCTTGTCGTGGGTTGTCCCTGTGCGGCGCGCGCAAATCGATGAAATGTGCGACGTATAGGAGCACCGGCTGCAACGCAGGACATCACGGGAGCTATATCTTTCTTTTAGCGAGATTGTAGCTCCCCTCACCTGAAGCGTGGCACGATCGGGCCGGCCATCACTGTAGCTATACGTTTTTCTTCTCTGTGTATTTTTTGTTCGGTTTCTCACTGTTTTTTCTGTGTTGTATTTTTCTCCCCAGGTTCCCCTGTTTGTGGTCGGCTTTTCTCCCTTTTTCTCCTTTTTTTCTTATGGTATTTCTTTTATTTTCTCATTTCTTCACCGGTTTTCTTCCGCTTTTTCTTTCTTTGTTATACTTTGTTTTCTCAATGGTTCCTTTGGTTTTTCTTTTCTTCTTCTTTACATGTTGGTTTTCTTTGTTTCATTGTCGGCTTCTTTGTTTTCTTCGCTTTCCCTTTTTTTCCTGTGGTTTTCTTTGTTCTTTCTTGCTTTCATCGGTTTTCTTTGTTTCTTGTTCGATTTTCACCGTTTTCCAAATACATCATGTACATTTTTCTTAAATACAAGTTTTGAACACTTTTCCGAATACATGGTCAACAGTTCTCAATTTTGCAGTAAATATTTTTATAATGATAATTGAAAAAAATCAAACACAACGTATATCAAGAACATTTTTATATACATGTTTAACATTTTTTAAATACATGAAAACTTTTTAAAATATATGGTCTTTGATGTCTATTTTATCAATATATGTTGTAAATTTTTCGTATACATTAGGAACTTTGTTCATACACGTTTAACTTTTTTAATACAAAATCAACATTTTTCCATACACATTTTATATTTTTGTATACATGAGAAATATTTTTTCTATTCTGATTTAATATTTTTCAAATGCTTTATTAATATATTTTTAAATACTTGGTTCACATTTTCTAAATACATGATCAATTTTTTTCGTACACATTACATATACGTATTATGTATACATGAGAAATATTTTCTCTGTACACATTTAGCATTTTTCAAATTATTTATTAACATTCTTCAAATGTTTTTATGTAAAGTGTTTTTCGTAATATATATGTTTAGAATAGCTACAAATATAAACAAAAGTAAGAAAAAAGAAAAAAGAAAACAAAAAGGTGAATAAAACAAAAAAATGAGGCGGTAGCTTGTAACTTGTGGTCTCCTGAACGCCTGGGCCCGCCCCTCCAGCGCCGACCTTCAGGCGAGGCGGCCCTACGTTCGCTATAAGTGAGACATAGGCGCGCCCGCCAGTTCTGGAGGTGCAGGATTCGATCCCTTGCACGGGCGCATTCCTTTTTTGATGATTTTTTTCATTGTTTACTTGTGACAATGGTTGTCCCTGTGCGACGAAACGTGAGGCTTATGTGAGCACCTGGCTGCAGCGCAGGACATAGGAGCAGAAATGCAAAAAATCACAAATTTGAAAATATTTGCAAACATAAAAATGTCATATTCAGAAAAGTTCATGAATTGAAAAATGTTCATGAGTTGACAAAATTTCATGAATTTAAAAAGAACAAAAAAAATGAAAAACCACAAAAGAAACAAAAAACTAAAAAAGCAGAATAAAAACCAATTGGGAAAATTGTAGAAAGAATGGCCCAAAAGCTTCCCAAAACCGGTGAGAAATTTTCGGAATGGTCAGAAGGCCGCTCGCTATCTTCTTTGCCCCCAATGGGCCAACCTAGATTCGAACACTAGTGGACGATGGTGACGATATATATCATGGGAGCTCCTACTTATATGCCGCCTATAGCGCCGGGAGAGGGAGCTGACGCTCAAGAGGGCGTTAAGCGGACCGTGGCCTATTAAGCGCTTCTCTGCTCGCTCCCTCGGGTGTTCGTGTTTGACCGGCCACGGTTGACTAGGACGGTTGACCGTTGACCACTTGACATTATAAGAAAATACTTTTTAAAAAAAAAGATCATAAAAAAGGTTCACCTAATTTGATGAAATTTGGCCAATTTGAAAAAAGTTCATCAATTTTGAAAATGAGTTCATCATTTTGGAAAAAAAATACAAATAAAAAAGTTAATTAATTTTGGATTTTTTCACAAATCTAAAAAAATCATCGATTTTGAAAAAAAGTTCATCAAGTTTGAATAAAATTCCATTGATTTAAAAAAAATTATCAAATTTGGAAAAAGTTCATTGAATATGAAAGAAAATCATCAATGTTCAGAAAAATTTCATCGTTTATGCAGAAAAAGTTCATGAATTTTAAACAAGTTCATCGAACCAAAAAGAAGAAAAAAGAAAAAGGGAAAAGGAAAGTAGAAGGAAGAAAAAAAAATGAGAAAGATGTACGTAATCACATCACATGAGGTTGGGTGGCGGGGTGGTCACTGCAGTGTACCTCAAAGTAGGAGGTCGCTAGTTCGTTTCACGCTGGACCTGCACTTCTTTGCGTTTTTGGAAATAGAAAAAACATAGATGCGCTGGCCCAGTGCGAATGGGTGGGGGTGAGCAACCGTTTGTAAAAAGACCAGTAGCAGGCGCTAAAGGCGTTGAATAGGATTTGTCGCACATTGCATTAGGCGATACATATCATTCCCGAGAGATCAAAACATGCCCATGCTATAGATGGAAGTCGGGCTCGTCTTAAGAGATTGTTGAAAACTGGGCCGATCCTCAACGGTTTTGGGAAGATCCTAAGGACCGGTTTGCAGAAGCTTTCGTTCGGTTTTCGGAGGCTTCTATGTGGGTTTTTATTTTTTATTTTATGTATTTTCTCTATCATTTTTTGATTGTTCTGTTTGTTTTCTTATTTTCAATTTATATTTTGAATTTTTAACACAAGTTAAAAAAAAATCATATACAAACCCAACATTTTTAGATACACGTTGAACATTTTTAAAATACATGTTGAACATGCACATTAAATATTTTTTAATACACAATGAACATTTTGGAACACACCTTGAACCTTTTTCGACGATGGCATGGAGAGTTTTTTAAAACAGGCAAACCTTAGTTAAGTGTTATAACATTTTTTGAAAATTTGAAGAATTTTTTTATATGATATGACCTTTGAAAAATTTTGTGTGGTTTTTTTACGTTTCATGAGCATTTTTAAAATGTCACAAAATATATTCTAAATGAGTGGATATTTTTAATACCATGAACATTTTTTTGAATGATAGTAACATTTTTTACAAATTACCTGAACACAAATTTACATTTTCACAGACATTGTTTCTAATAAAAAATCATGAATAAATAAAGTGCGAACATTATTTAATTGTCATGAACTTGTTTTAAAAAAGGTGCAAACAGATTTTGTTATATTGCATTAATATTTTTTAATGCTCTGTGAATGTTTTTAAAATTTAAGCAAATTGTCTTCTAAATATAAATAAAGGTACAAAAAAGAATAGAAAATAGAGCAGAGAAAAGAAGAAATGCGGTACTGGGCCGGTTCATTAGAACGTCACTTAAGGCGAGGCTACCCTCCAAAGAAGAAAATCCGGCCTGCACCCGACTAACCTCTGGTTTCCAGTTGTAAAAAAAAAAAAAAAAACTCTCTGATTTCCATTTCTACTGGCCGAAATACTGTTAACCTTGTCCTAGTCCAAAGAAGCAGAGGAAGAGGAATCTCGACCCTCTTGCCAAAATTTCGACCCTGATTTCCAGCTGCCAATTTTCACCCTCCTTGCTCTCTTTTTTTTTTTTTTGCGATAAACCCTCCTTGCTTGCCACATGAACATGCCGTGGCTTGAAGCGGCAGCAACGTGACTGCGCGGGCGAGTGCTTCTGTGCATGGAACGAGGGAAGAAATGGTTTCACGGTGTACAGCGACATGCCACGCCGAGGCAAAACACAGGTCAGATACAAGGCCCGGTCACAGCGGAGGAATCATCGACATCTTTCTCTAAGGAATCGATCTGATTCGCACCAAACCTCCGCGTCCTGTACAAACCGCAGTGGCCCGTCAGGACGGAGCTGGACGGGACCATCTCGGCACGTCCGCAACCTGTGCTCCACGACCAGACCACGTCTCGACGACGTGCACCGCAGCTCGCCGTGGCCCGTGGGTGCGAGACGAGAGCCGGAGAAGATAGGAAAGATGTCTCGTCAACAGCGGAGCTTGCAATGCATGCAGCACAGGCGCAGCAGTCGCAAGCGTGAAGGAACGAAAAGGTGTTTGTATGTCTATTACGGAGACAGCCTATGCCCGCGTGCTACCGTCTCGTCCGAGATAAGCCGCACTGACCGGAGCCGTCACTCTCGCCGGTTCGCCGCAAGTGAACACAAAGCAGGGCGCGTCTCCACACGAACACATCGCACTTGCCCCCATCCGTCTCCCTCACCTTTCTGGGGATTTTAGTACGTACGTACTACGAACGAACCAACATTGTGTGCGTCGGCCCAATGGCACGCACATGCGCTCCATACTCCCCTTGTCCATGCCACATCCAGCGTACGGGTGCAATGAACAATCACCACGCACGCACGGCTAGGAGCAGAGAACGGAAGAAGCTTTTCGCGCTGATTAGTAATCAACTCCTTTGCCGACATACTAACGCACAAATTAGCACCAGCTGGAAACAAAATAGATGGTGCAGTTCTGTCGCCCGGCGTTTATAATTTTATTATCTTTTGCTTGCATATTATAACTTTCTAAAGTATTCACCGTCTAGTAATGACAAAACTAAACCGGGAAACCAATGGTAAAGCACCGATTATTTCAATGTAAGAATCAGCACTGACCCATCCAGGGAGAAGCCGCAAAGCAGCAACCCCTTTTTTGTGTAATTTGTACGTACGTGCTGATAATAATACTCCAGCACTCCCAGTTAGTATATACTACGTACAAAAAGAACTGCAAAACCAAGGCGCAATCACGATTAAACTTGTGCGGATCACCACGGCGAGATGCATGCACGCACGCACTGCCCTGACGCGCGATCGCCGTAAATAAATAAACAAATTATGCGCGAAACCAGCGCGGGCATGTGGCCTCGGCCAGGAACCCAGCGCCCGCGCCCTGGCCGGCCGCCCCCCTCTCCTCTCCTGAGCGCCACAGCCGCGCACATGGCCGCGCGCCGCTCGCGGCCATGGATGGGCATGAAAGTCTTCGTCCCGAGATCCTTCAGGGAACGCGACCCCAGGTGACGACACGAGAGATGGTGGGAGGAGCGAGCAGGGCTCATTCAAGGCGCCCACTGTTTTGCTTCCCACCCCCCCCCCCCAACCAACTTCAAACCGCCGATGCTGCTGGTCCAGCCGAGCTCACTGCTCACAAGCATGTGTGCCTGCCGCGCTGCCTGCTCTGTTTGAGGTGGGATCGGTAACAAAGAAACTGAATATATAAAGATAGGAATGCAGCTAGAAAATCAGTAGCGCTACTACAGTATGAGGAAAATCACATATAATACAAGATAGGTGATGCGGAGCATCCTAGGATCATCATCGTGGCTTTACTACATCATCAACATTCATCAAGGGACACACACATCACATATACAAAGGTGAAACATATCCTTCACATTTGTCTACTTGGTTTTCTCAAGAATGATATTACTACTTGGCCCTCCTATGTTCTGCACCTTTATGTTTGAGCAGAATGATGAATGTGCAATCGAGGAGATCAAGCAGAAAAGAATGTGTACACTATCCAAGAGGGAAGCATAAAAGCGAAGAAGGAATCGCAAAGACTAAGGTGCGAGGCGCGAAGCTAGAATCAAGGGCCCCAAGGGCCAAACCTCCAACGAGCTGCTAACTCCGGAGTCTCCGGAACTGATCCGGACTTCTTCTGGACTCGCCCGAGAAGCTTCTGTCAAGACTAGACTAAATCCCGGAACCACCCGGACCCGAAACCCCTGAACTTTTCGGAGTCTCCGGACTCTAGCTGCAAGCGTGTAGATTCGGACCAAAGACCCATGTATCCCTTTCCCACTTACCCCTTCATGGCTAGACTATACCCCTCCTCCTCTAGGTCTAGCTGTAACTAAAGAAAGACGAAACATTAGAGCTTAGATCATGTATTCCCCTTGTGGGATACCTCCTAGGTCGAGAAGACACCAATGAAGTACATGGCCACCTACCGGGTGAAGGCTCCATGAGCATAGTATCTCCTAAGGTAGAAGATTCCTCCATGGAATTCAAGCCGCCATTTTTCTAGGACTTGGGGAAGCCACGTAATTTATCAAAAGCCACATGTTCCACCTTGTTCGTGTTTGTCCTTGGATTTGTAAGAAGCCACGTGAATCGTGTAGTGTGGACCTATAGTTACAAGAGGGTCGCGTATTGGCATCACTTGTTATCCATGTGTTTTTCTTGTGTTTTTCCTTATTTTTGTTGTCATCCCTCGTGATTTCCCTCATGTTCTTCCTCATATCCACCTCCAGTTTAGGAAGATCAGGCCACCCAATGGCTTGCCTATATCATTTGGTATTGTTATTGAGGTTGTTATGAATTGGAGTCCCTACCCCTCACTTTTCTATCCTTGTTTTGGTTTTTTCTTACCTAATTCGGAAATCCCATAAAAATAGCCCTACATTGATCTTAGTTCGATTAGGAAGTTTGAGTGTGTTTTGGTTAGTTTTGATCCACTAGTCTATTGCTATACTAGTTGATCTACCCTCATTTGCATCGATTTGGCCCAAATTTTCTTCCCCCCATAATTTTTCCTCTTCAAAGTCGATTTCATCCGCCCCTGTTGACTCTTGGAACCATATTAACGAGAGATTTCATTAGTGCGTGATGGGATTCATGATTGGAGGCATATTAACGAGAGACTAAAAGAACATGAAGCTAGTGTCGAGCATATTACCAACATGAGCTCTTGGAATGAACTGAGAACTAGACTTAACATGCATGAATCACTGACAAAGAGTTACAACAACAAATCACAAATGAGGAGGATCGCATTAGGCAAGTTCTATTAAGAATAGTTTCCATTGTGATATTTCTTGGTAAGCACAATTTGGCTTCTAGAGGATCCAATGAGCAATTTCATTAGGACCCCAATAGAAATTTCTTTGCTTTTTGTGGAGATGGTTGCAGAATTTTACTTGGTAATGCAAGACATCTTAGACATATTGAAAACAACGAGGTTCATTGTCATTATCTTAGTCATAATATTCAAAATGAGGTGATTTCTCTTACAGCTGCTGACATTACAAATTATATCGTCAAGATTTCCAGATTGGTCAAATATTTCTCTATTATCCTAGACTGTACACGGATACAAGCCATCAAGAAAAAAAATGAGTTTTTTGGTTCGATGTATTCATATGACGAATGGAAAAATAAAATTTGATGGGTACTTTCTTGGTTTTTTCTTATAGTGTGGGACTTTTCAAGGCATTTTTAATTCTATCAAGTCCTTCGGCCTTAATATTGATGATGTTAGTGGCCAATGTTATTACAATGGTTCCAATATGGAAGGAAAATACAAGGGGGGTAGGGGTGGAAAGTCGGTTGCTTGAGATAAATACATGAGCTTAGAATATGCCATGCACTTGCCACAATCTTAATCTCACTCTTTGCGGCATGGCTAAATCTTGTAGTAAAGTTGTTACTTTTTTCTGGAATTTTACAACAAGTATATGAATTATTTTATGTATCTTTCGAAAGATGAGCTTTTTTGGTTAGCCATGTGGAAGATTTAACTGTGAAATTTTTGAGCAATGCCCATTGGAAGAGTCGGATCAACAGTCTCAAAGCAATTTGATTTCAAGCTCCTAAGCTAACATCAGCTCTGCTTGTGTTAAGTGAAGATAGTGGTACCGAACCCAAGGATAGGAGTGATATAAAAAATATATTTTGTATGCTTGGTAGCTATGAGTTTATACTTGGTATGGTCATTTTTCACGACTTTCTATTTGGTGTAGATACAATGAGCAGAAATCTGCATTGAGTTTGCCTTAATACAAATAGAAGGTAGGAAGAATTGCTTTGACACTTACAAAAATGAAGGGTATTCTTCTAGTGTGATCATTGCCAAAGAAATCACGGCTAAAATGGGTCCAGAGCCATCTTTTCGAGTAAAGTGTTGTGCTCCTAGGAAGAAGCAATTTGATGAAATTGACTGCGATGAAGCAATCTTGGAAGGTGGGAACGATTATGAAGTTAATGTAACACCACTGTGTAATAGCCACTGTGATTATCTGCTAATAATGCTAGGTCATCTCATTCGCAGTGCCTAGTCATAGTGGTTAATCTCAACAATTCAAATACTTCTCTGAAAATCAACTCAAATTCAAAAGTGCAAAATAATTTTGCTCAAACACTATTTGAAAAATGTTCACTAAATAGCAAATAATCCAGAAGCAATTATAAAAATATAAACAAAGATAATTGAGTTAGCTGAGAGACTCAAACTATATGAAACAGCACCAAAACAGCAATATTAAATTCAATTATGATACTATTAAATCCAAATAAAATCCTACTTTGCCCAAACCATTTTTGGGAAAAAGGTAATATTGCATTGTAATATTTGGGCCAAGTCCCACATTTTATAACAGAGCTAATGTGGCCTAACTATTACAAAACAGAAAAGAAAACAAAAGAATAAAAGAAAACAGAAAAGTAAAAAAAGAAAAGAGGCACTGCGCACTGGGCCTAAGTGCACAGTGCCCCGATACAGCCCACCGGCCCAATTCCCCTCCTCTCTCTCCTGCGTGTCGTCGTGCCCGTGGGCGAGCGCACGCGCGCCGGCGAGGCGTCGACACGCCGACGCCCACCGACGCCCCACCGACGAGGGGATAAGGCCTCGGCCTCGTCCATCCCCCCTGCCTCCTTCTTGTCATTCTTCCCCCTTCCTCGTCGCCCCTCCTCGCTCGGATCTGACGCACCCGAGCGCCACCGCCACCGCACCTCCGTCGACTCCGCGGCCACCGGCGACCCCGCGAGCCACCATCGTGCCTGGTAGGAGCGTCGTGCTCGACCACGTTGTCTAGCGCTGCCCGTTGAAGCCAGGGACCTCTGCACCGAGCCCCACAGACTCGTCTTCTTCCTCGGATCACCGGCTCGCCTCCGACGAACCCCGCCGTTCTACTGCTACTAAACCGTCACGGGCCTACGTGAGTGCCGCACGGTGAGCCTCTCCGCCCCTTGCTGCTCCTCGTTGGCCCCCTAGCGCCCCGTAGCTAGCCGTCTTTGTCTCCGCGATCTGCCGTCCGCCATTGCCGGCGTTGAGCTCGGTACAGAGCTGCCCGAGCCACTCCGTCTTGTCCCACGTGCTCCTGGCGTCCGTAGAGATCCGCCTAGCCGCGTAACTCGCTCGAAAACGGCCCGGAGCCGCGAATCCGACCACACCCGTATACCACCGCCGTCTTCCCTCGACGCCGGCGACGTTTCCAGCCACGACAGGCCGTGCCACCACTCGCGTTGGATGCGGCGTGTCCTCCTCGTTCGAATGCGCCTCGCCGCGCTCGTTTTGGCCCGCTGTGGCCGAAATCCGACGCGCGCCCGAGCCCTCCGCCGTGTTTTCAGGTCGCCGGCGGCGAGACGCCGGCCACCGCCACACTGGCTGGCCTGGGGCCGCCCCAGAGCCACTGACAGTGGGCCCCACTGGCCCCGTTGACTGGTTTGACCAGTCAACGCGCTGACGTGGCGGCCCTGTGTCACTGTCAAGCGAGCCCCACCGCATAATTAGATTGATTAAATGTTTTATAAATAAAACTTAATTAGTTACGCTAATGAGTCTATGACAGGTGGGGCCTGCTTGTTAAACAACCCTGTTTAGTTTAGAATTAAACTCTGTTAACTAACATAGGCTGACATGTGGGTCCCACTGGACCCACATGTCAGGTTTGACCTGGTCGGCTGACCAGCTGACTGCTGATGTCAGTATTGCGTCATGCTGATGTCATTTCTCTTTTCTGAATACTCCTGTTGAATAAATTTTTTTCTCCAGAAAATCATTTAAATCTTTGAAAATTCATAACTTTTAAATCGTAGCTCGGATTGAAAAACTTTGTACATGAAAGTTGCTGAGAACGACAAGACGAATCTGATTGTGTCATTTGTTTCCATGCCGGAACCCCCTACGTAGGAGAACCCATATCTTTTAGCCTGATTCCAGTAGATGAATAGTGCTTATACACCGGTTAATAAACCCAACTCTAATCCTAAAATAACTAAACTGGCTTAGGTGCATCTTTAGTCAACCCTGCACTGCATCGTAGCCTAGCATGCCCTGTATTGCATTGTTTGCTGTGCATTTATATGTTTCTTCCCCCTCTTCTCTCTCGGTAGACCCCGACGTCGACGTAGCTCCCGAGACCGACGCTGCTCCGGAGGTCGACTACGCTCCTGACGATCAGACCCTTGCCGCCGAGCAACCAGGCAAGCACCCCCCTTTTTGAGCATACCGATATCGCCTACTCTTCTCTCTCTTATGCTTGCATTAGAAGTTGATGCTGCTGCTGTTATCCTATTTCTGCTGCATAGCCTGTTTATTGTAACCTGCTATTGTTACCTGTCTGTTTATCCTAAATTGTTTAGTATAGGTTGGGTAGAGACCCAGCAGAGACCCCACTATATCCCGACTGCCCCGCTGGATTATCAGAAGACCCGAGCAACGGGATCGAAGACCAGGCCCCGGCACCGCACGTCACTTCCCCTTAGTTGCTTGACACTACTGGGTTACTATCGAGTGCCGAGGGTGATACCTCGTCAGCACTTCTGATGATAAACTTGTAGGTTAGTTAATCGGGCGTGGTCAGCGAGGGTGATTCCTCCTACACCACCCCCGATAACGACACCGTCGCGCAACTCCTCAAGAGTGGACCTCGAGGGTGATTCCTCCTTCGTTCACCTTGATGGTAACATCAGAGGGAATTTCCATCGAGGGTGATTCCTCAGGGTTCCCCTTGGTGTTGGACACATGGTTACCATTGTTACTATGACTTTACACTGAAACATGTTACTAAAGACGGGTCGGCCCTGAGGGGTACCCGCGCGAGCTTAATTGCGAGTGATGTGGAATCGGGTGGACCTGGATGGTGCCCGAGAGTTGAACACGAGGCGTGGCCGGGAATTCTTAGCCCTTGCCGCAAGTCCTCGAGACGGGGCGACGGGGTCACATCTTTCGTGAGTCTCTGCTCGTTACCGCAACCCCCAACACACTAACGGTTTGGATATTTGATCCGCGGGGCCTCTAGCCTGATAGCACTAACCATCACGTGGGCATAGTATGGGCGTTCTGCGTCGTATACTTCAGCCGGAGCTTAATTGACGTCAGCAAGGAGCGGCACACGCTGGGTTGGACTGGGAACGCAACCGCACTTGTATTAAGGGGTTGCTAGGTCTGCTCACCGGCGGTGCACGTAACGCGCAGGAGTCCCCGGGGCGAAGGCCCTAGACCTCTGGGCGCATAGGTTAGTCCGGCGTGCTGACCTCTCTGTTAAGTATTCGGTCGGGTTGCGGCGTATCGTTTGGCCGAGGCCGGGCATGACCCAGAAAAGTGTGTCTGGCCAAAGTTAAGCGAGCGTGGTGGGTAAGTTGGTGCACCCGTGCAGGGAAGAAAGCATCTATCGATAGCCTGTCCTACGGGAACGGACACTCGAAGTTGTATCCCGATCGGTACAACTAGAACTGGTGAGTTGAGATGAAATGGATAGTATGGCTCTGGGATTGCTTTCTCGCAGGAAGTCGAGGAAGGATCTCTGGGCGTGGTGGATGACATTACTACTACTTTACATTATGTTAAACTGCACATTTCTAATGCTGCAAGACCGCTGAAGATGCTTGAAGATACTAGTCTTCGATAGGACTAGGCTCTCCCCTCTATTCTGGCATTTCTATAGCCCAGTCCACATATACAGCCACCCTTTGAAAATGTTGCATATGTAGTGTAGATCCTTGCTTGCTGAGTACTTCGGATGAGTACTCACGTTTGCTTTACTTTCTTTTTTTCCCCATATCCAATTGTCGCCGCCAGATGACGGAGCCCCTGAGACAGCAGCCCCAGTCGACGACTACGGCTACTACTACTACCCTCCCGGCGAGTACTACTACGAGGAGCCGACTGACGGCCAGGAGTAGGTTTGGAGGGCCCTAGGCAGGAGGCCTACGCCTTTCGATCTTAGTATTTTATTTTGCCCCGCCTTTCTAAAGGCCTATCTGTAACTCTGTTATATCTGTACCCAGATATCTGATGCTTCCGCTGACTCTTGTATGCCATCAAGCTATGTATTCGAGCCCTCGAGGCCCTGTCTTGTAATATAAAGCTTGTATGACTTTATTTATGTTTTAGAGTTGTGTTGTGATATCTTCAAGTGAGTCCTTTGGCTTGATCATGTGCATTTGCGTGTATGGTTAGTGCATGATTAAGCCGGCGTCGTCACAGGTTGGTATCAGAGCCGACTGCCTCTAGGAGTCCCCCTTTCCAATTTCTTGGCCGAAGTTGAGTCTAGTGGTCCAAATCTGTTTTACTAACTTGGCTGTGTGGCTTACGGGCCCACGTCACCAATTGGGTGGTATTAGGATCTTTTATTCCTCGTCTTTACTCTGGAACTCTGATCTCTCTTCTATTCGGGTTTAATAAATTTACCAACACCGACACTTAGGATCTCGTAAATTCCGTTCACCCGGAGAGCTGGATTTCTGTGTCATTGATCTGATTAGTCTGATAATCATTTTCCTTTCCATTGTTTTGTTTGACCTTTCTCTTCAAGATCTGTTATATTTCTTGTCGTCGAATGACAATCCTGAACTTCTTTTATTTCAGATGGATCGTCTGTTTCCACCGCGCCCTCCGATGCAGCTTGTGCTTCGCACTTGGGCTCGTGATGCCCCTGGTTTTCCAGCTGTTCTGATCGCTCTCTTGACCAGACTGGGTTACCGCTGGTACCCTGAGTACATGGTCTACGAGGTTTACCGCGAGTTCAACCAGGAGCAGTACTATGCTGATGTTCGCATGTATGAATAGCAGGATGACTCAGACACTGAGCTGTACCTTTTCCACGGTATCGGCGTGATGATTGAGATGGCAGTCCATGATGTCGTCTACTCTGCTGTCGCACGTCTCCGAGGAGAGCACAGCGGTAGCTTGGAGGCCTCTGAGTTTCGATACATTCCGTATGCCCCTGCTGGAGATGCTACTGGATACTACACGGCTATCTGTGCCCCGTACGAGCTCGTCTCTACGATCCGCGAGTTCTGATTCAGTGTACTCAGGCTCTGGATCGTACTGTTCGGGCTCTGGCCGTCGAGTTGATTGCCACTCGAGTACGACTCTACGAGGCTATAACGCAGTTGCTACCAGCTGTTCGTGCAGGGATACATCCGGAGCATATCCTTTACCCGCGCAAGACTGAGATGCCACCAGGGATCGATTGGCCTGCTGTGGGAGGTCACACACCTGCACGTGGACCTCTTCTTTCAGCTCGAGATCGGGTTCTGCATCAGAGTGCACGTGGAGCGCAGGATCCTTCTACGACGAACGTCCGTCATCCGCACTTGCAGCTACCCCGTTTCAGTGGTTTTCTCTGGCGTTGATGTAGCCTTTGCTATGTCTCGTTGTGTACTTCCTTACCGCGTGCCTGCGTGCCGCCTAGCATGTCTAGCTTTTGAATTTGCGCTGTTATGCTACCCGAATGTAACCGACTCTGTATGGATTTGTATGACTTAATGACTACTATTAAGCATCTGTTGTACTACTTAAATTCCATCGCATTACATCATGCATGTTGCTAAACACTCGCAATGGCTTCTGCTAAACTACCCCTGTTGAATTTAGCAGGATGGGTGATAACAATCCACCACCGCCGCCACCGCCTGACTATATGGCTGCTATGATGCAACAGTTTGAACTCAACCGTCAGTTCATGACGGGAATTATGGATCAGTTCCCTCGTCCCAATGCCAACCATCAGCTAGCTTCAATCACACTGCTAGAGTATGTGCGCCTCAACCCATCGGCATTCCGCAACACAGTTAATCCGCTGGATGGCGATGACTGGCTGCGTGACATCTTCTATGAGATGGAGCCAGCTGATGTTCCCCCTGTCAGCTATGTCACCTTCACGACATACTTCTTGAAGGGACCCGCAGCACAATGGTGGGCAACTCACCGACATACCCTACCTCCTGGAACTGTCGTCACCTGGGTGGAATTCAAGGCTGCTTTTCGTGCCCGGTATATTCTGCAAGGAGTTATAGATCGGAAGAAGGCCGAGTTTCGCAGCCTCGTCCAAGGCAACAAGACTGTGGAGGTCTATCAGCGAGAGTTCCTTGACTTGTCTCACTATGCTGAACAAGACATCCCCACCAATGCTCGTAGGCAGGAGAAGTTTCGTGATGGGCTACACCATGACATTCAGCTAGCCCTGCTCGTCCAAGATTTTCCTGACTTCGCCACCTTGGTGAACAAGGCTATCATGGTCGAGACTGGTCTGAAGAAGCACAAGGAAGCGACCAGACGCGCCCGTGAAGCGGGCTCATCTTCGGGCTCGTCTTCCCAGAAGCGCCGCATCTGGATTCCACAAAGCATGTACCATCCAATAGCTCCAATATACAGGCCTGCATATGCTGCCCCTCGTCTGCCTCCTCCACCACCGAGGCAGCCTTTTCGAGCCCCTCCACCTCGAGCTCCTGCACCATGTCCAGACAGTGGACTCTGCTTCAAGTGTGGCCAGCCAGGTCACCGTGCCAGAGATTGTTCTCAGAATCAGAATCAACTAGCTCTTCCTTCTGCTAGCCATGGTAATGGCTGTGGAATTCCTTAGCAGCGTAATAACAATGTCAGACCTTCTTATGGTCGTGGACAGAACTATCATGTCAACATGGCTGAAGCTCAGGATCAACCTGAAACCGTGATGGGTACACTTCTTGTTAATTCAGTACCAGCATCTGTTTTATTTGATTCAGGAGCATCGCATTCATTCATGTCAGATAAATTCGCACTCATGCATGAAGTTAGATGTGATACACTATCACATAAATTATGAGTGAACACTCCCGTGGGTCATTGCCACACTTCATTGTTCAGTCCCGATGTCGTAATTAATATTGAAAGATTGGAATTTCGAGCAACTCCCATTATTCTCAACTCTTCCGAAGTTGATCTTATTCTGGGAATGGATTGGTTGAAGGCCCACTATGGCTCAATCAATTGTGCCACTAAAGTTGTACACCTCCTGCATCCATCAGGTCATATAGTGAATTACCATGCTCACCTCACTCAGAACGCCGAGGCTCAGATTTATGCCTTGAATGCGTTGAACGCTTCTTTGCTTGAGGGGATCGAAAATGTTCCAGTTGTGTGCGAATTCCAGGATGTTTTTCCAGAAGAACTTCCAGGAATACCCCCTGCTAGAGCTGTCGAGTTTGTCATCGACTTAAAGCCTAGCACCACTCCTATTGCGAAGCGTCCTTACAAGATGCCTCCGCACCACCTTCTCGAGCTCAAGGAAGAAATTGATAAATCACTTAAGAAGGGCTTCATCCGTCCCAGTTCCTCTGCCTGGGGAGCACCGTCTCTCTTTGTTAAGAAGAAAGATGGTACGAATAGGTTGGTCCAAGATTACCGTCCTATCAACCAGGCAACCATTCAGAATAAATATCCGCTTCCCCGGATCAATGATTTATATGATCAACTTGCTGGATCTTCGGTGTTCTCTAAACTCGACTTGAGGTTGGGTTATAACCAGATCCGTGTCCGTGAAGAGGATATTCCGAAGACCGCTTTCGTTACTCGTTATGGCTCCTATGAATACACCGTCATGTCATTTGGCCTAACGAATGCTCCAGCTACTTTTTCTCGTCTGATGAACTATATCTTCATGGATTACCTCGACAAGTTCGTCGTGGTTTATCTGGATGATATTCTAGTATATTCGAAGAATAAGGAAGAACATGCCGAACATCTTCGCCTTGTTCTGGAGAGGCTTCGAGAGCACAAGTTGTATGCCACGTACTCTAAATGTGAATTCTGGCTTTCTGAAGTAACCTACCTTGGACATGTCATTTCCAAGGACGGTATTACTGTTAACCCGGAGCGTGTTCAGGCTATTCTTGACTGGACTCCTCCGAAGAATGCCAAGCAAGTCCGAAGTTTTCTCGGCCTTGCAAGTTATTGCCGTCGATTTGTCGAGAACTTTTCCAAGATAGCCAAGCCCCTGACTAATCTGCTTCACAAAGGCGTTAAGTTTGAGTGGACAGACAAATGTCAGGAGAGTTTCCAGACCCTCAAGGACAAGCTTACTTCTGCTCCAGTGCTTACTCCTCCCGATTCTCGCAAGGACTTTATGATATATTGTGACGCCTCTCATCAAGGATTAGGCTGTGTCCTAATGCAAGACCGAAAAGTAATTTCATATGCCTCGCGACAATTGCGTCCGCATGAAGAGAACTATCCAGTGCATGATCTCAAACTCGCTGCTGTGATCTATGCTTTGAAGCAGTGGCGACACTACCTCCTTGGTAATCGGTGTGAGATTTATACCGATCATCAGAGTCTGAAGTACTTGTTCACTCAACCGGATCTTAATCTCCGTCAACAGCGATGGTTGGAAACAATCACGGACTATGACTATGGTATTTCTTATACCCCTGGCAAGGCTAATGCTATGGCGGATGCCTTGAGCCGCAAGTCCTATTGCAATAACCTCATGGTTAAGCAAGCTCAACCCCAGCTATATGAAGAATTGCGCAAGTTGAACGTCTGTATCGTTCCACACGGTTCTCTTAATAACCTTGTGGTATAGCCAGATCTTGAAAAGGCTGTGAAGATTGCGCAAGCCAAAGATGCCGAAGTAGATCTAATTAAGAAAGAACTTCACCTTGATAAATACAGGGATTTTTCGATTGCTGAAGACGGAACCTTGTATTTTAGAGATAGAATTGTCGTTCCTCGCTTCGAAATTATGACTGACAAAGTCATGAAGGAGGCTCATGATACACCACTGTCCATCCATCCGGGTAGCACTAAGATGTATCGCGATCTTCGACAGAGGTACTGGTGGTCCAGAATGAAGCAGGACATTGCTTGATACGTTGCTGAATGTGATGTTTGCCGTCGCGTAAAAGCAGAACATCAGAAGCCTGCTGGAATTCTTCAACCACTTCCTATTCCTTTGTGGAAATGGGATAAGGTTCAAATGGATTTCATTACTGGTCTTCCCAAGTCTCAGAAAGGTCACGATGCTATTCTTGTCGTCGTCGACCAACTTTCCAAGGTTGCACATTTTCTGCCTATCAAGGAGACTATCACCGCTAGCCAGCTAGCAGAGCTGTATATCTCCAGAATCATTTCTCTCCATGGTATTCCGAAGGAGATCAGTTCGGACAGTGGCGGTCTTTTCACTTCCAAATTCTGGGAAAGTTTCCAAGAAGCTATGGGAACTCACATTACCTGGAGTTCAGCTTATCATCCACAATCCCAAGGCCAAGTCGAGCGAGTTAATCAAGTGCTGGAAGATATGCTTCGGGCTTGTGTTATATCATTCGGTAAGAAGTGGGAAGAATCTCTCCCATTTGCCGAATTCTCTTATAATAACAGTTATCAAGCCAGCTTGAAAATGGCCCCCTTCGAAGTGCTATACGGGCGTAAATGTCGAACCCCTCTGAATTGGTCAGAAACTGGGGAATGACCTCTCGTGGGACCGGACATTATTCAGCACGCCGAAGAACAAGTCAGAATTGTCCGAGAAAATCTCAAGGCGGCTCAGGACCGCCAGAAGAGCAACTATGATCACAAGCGATGGAGCTTGACCTATCAACCAGGTGATCAAGCTTATCTTCGTGTCACTCCTATGAAGGGCACTCGTCGTTTTGGAATCAAGGGCAAGCTAGCTCCATGCTATATCGGCCCCTTTCGCATTGTTGCCAGACGTGGACAGGTGGCATATAAATTGGAGTTGACACCGCAATTCTCTCATATCCACGACGTCTTCCATGTGTCACAACATCGTAAATGCTTCAAGGAATCTCCACACAGAGCAGTGGATCATGAGATGCTCGAACTACAAGATGATCTTTCTTATAAGGAGCATCCGATCCGCATCCTCGACGAAGCAGAACGTCGAACCCGTCAGAAGACAACCAAGTTCCTGAAAGTGCAGTGGTCGAATCACACTGAAGATGAAGCCACTTGGGAACGTGAGGATCATCTTCGGGAAGAATATCCCGACCTCTTTCCTTCTACCTCCTAAATTCTCGGGACGATAATTTCTTTTAGTGGAGGAGAATTTGTAACACCCTTGTGTAATAGCCACTGTGATTATCTGCTAATAATGCCAGGACATCTCATTTGCAGTGCCTAGTCATAGTGGTTAATCTCAACAATTCAAATACTTCTCTGAAAATCAACTCAAATTCAAAAGTGCAAAATAAATTTGCTCAAACACTATTGAAAAAATGTTCACTAAATAGCAAATAATCCAGAAGCAATTATAAAAATGTAAACAAAGATAATTGAGTTAGCTGAGAGACTCAAACTACATGAAACAGCACCAAAACAACAATATTAAATTCAATTATGATAATATTAAATCCAAATAAAATCCTACTTTGCCCAAACCATTTTTGGGAAAAAGGTAATATTGCATTGTAATATTTGGGCCAAGTCCCACATTTTATAAAAGAGCTAATGTGGCCTAACTATTACAAAACAGAAAAGAAAACAAAAGAATAAAAGAAAACAGAAAAGTAAAAAAAAGAAAAGAGGCACTGTGCACTGGGCCTAAGTGCACAGTGCCCCGATACAGCCCACCGGCCCAACTCCCCTCCTCTCTCTCCTGCGTGTCATCGTGCCCGTGGGCGAGCGCACGCGCGCCGGCGAGGCGTCGACACACCGACGCCCCACCGACGAGGGGATAAGGCCCCGGCCTCGTCCATCCCCCCTGCCTCCTTCTTGTCATTCTTCCCCCTTCCTCTTCGCCCCTCCTCGCTCGAATCTGACGCACCCGAGCGCCACCGCCGCCGCACCTCCATCGACTCCGCGGCCACCGGCGTCCCCGCGAGCCACCATCTTGCCTGGTAAGAGCGCTGTGCTCGACCACGTTGTCTGGCGCTGCTCGTTGAAGCCAGGGACCTCGGCACCGAGCCCCACAGCCTCGTCTTCTTCCTCGGATCACCGACGCGCCTCCAACGAACCCCGCTGTTCTGCTGCTACTAAACCGTCACGGGCCTACGTGAGTGCCGCACGGTGAGCCTCTCCGCCCCTTGCTGCTCCTCGTTAGCCCCCTAGCGCCCCGTAGCTAGCCGTCTTCGTCTCCTCGATCTGCCGTCCGCCATTGCCGGTGTTGAGCTCGGTATAGAGTTGCCCGAGCCACTCCGTCTTGTCCCACGTGCTCCTGGCGTCCGTAGAGATCCGCCTAGCCGCGTAACTCGCTCGGAAACGGCCCGGAGCCGCGAATCCGACCACACCCGTATACCACCGCCGTCTTCCCTCGACGCCGGCGACGTTTTAGGCCACGACAGGCCGTGCCACCACTCGCGTTGGATCCGGCGTGTCCTCCTCGTTCGAACGCGCCTCGCCGCACTCGTTTTGGCCTGCTGTGGCCGAAATCTGACGCGCGCCCGAGCCCTCCGCCGTGTTTTCAGGTCGCCGGCGGCGAGACGCCGGCCACCGCCACGCTGGCTGGCCTGGGGCCGCCCCAGAGCCACTGACAGCGGGCCCCACTGGCCCCGTTGACTGGTTTGACCAGTCAACGCGCTGACGTGGCGGCCCTGTGTCACTGTCAAGCGGGCCCCACCGCATAATTAGATTGATTAAATGTTTTATAAATAAAACTTAATTAGTTACGCTAATGAGTCTATGACAGGTGGGGCCTGCTTGTTAAACAACCCTGTTTAGTTTAGAATTAAACTCTGTTAACTAACAGAGGCTCACATGTGGGTCCCACTGGACCCACATGTCAGGTTTGACCTGGTCGGCTGACCAGCTGACTGCTGACGTCAGCATTGCATCATGCTGATGTCATTTCTCTTTTCTGAATATTCCTGTTGAATATTTTTTTCTAGAAAATCATTTAAATCTTTGAAAATTCATAACTTTTAAATCGTAGCTCGGATTGAAAAACTTTGTACATGAAAGTTGCTCAGAACGACGAGACGAATCTGATCGTGTCGTCTGTTTCCATGCCGAAACCCCCTACGTAGGAGAACCCGTATCTTTTAGCCTGATTCTAGTAGATGAATAGTGCTTATACACCGGTTAATAAACCTAACTCTAATCCTAAAATAACTAAACTAGCTTAGGTGCATCTTTAGGCAACCCTGCACTGCATTGTAGCCTAGCATGCCCTGTATTGCATTGTTTGCTGTGCATTTATATGTTTCTTCCCCCTCTTCTCTCTCGGTAGACCCCGACATCAATGTAGCTCCCGAGACCGACGCAGCTCCGGAGGTCGACTACGCTCCTGACGATCAGACCCTTGCCGCCGAGCAACCAGGCAAGCACCCCCCTTTTTTAGCATACCGATATCGCCTACTCTTCTCTCTCTTATGCTTGCATTAGAAGTTGATGCTGCTGCTGTTATCCTATTTCTGCTACATAGCCTATTTACTGTAACCTGCTATTGTTACCTGCCTGTTTATCCTAAACTGTTTAGTATAGGTTGGGTAGAGGCCCAGCAGAGACCCCACTATATCCCGACTGCCCCACTGGATTATCAGAAGACCCGAGCAACGGGATAGAAGACCAGGCCCCGGCACCGCACGTCACTTCCCCTTAGTTGCTCGACACTACTGGGTTACTATCGAGTGCCGAGGGTGATACCTTGTCAGCACTTCTGATGATAACCTTGTAGGTTAGTTAATCGGGCGTGGTCAGCGAGGGTGATTCCTCCTACACCACCCCCGATAATGACACCGTCGCGCAACTCCTCAAGAGTGGACCTCGAGAGTGATTCCTCCTTCGTTCACTTTGATGGTAACATCAGAGGGAATTTCCATCGAGGGTGATTCCTCAGGGTTCCCCTTGGTGTTGGACACACGGTTACCATTGTTACTATGACTTTACACTGAAACATGTTACTAAAGATGGGTCGGCCCTGAGGGGTACCCGCGCGAGCTTAATTGCGAGTGATGTGGAATCGGATGGACCTGGATGGTGCCCGAGAGTTGAACACGAGGCGTGGCCGGGCATTCTTAGCCCTTGCTGCAAGTCCTCGAGATGGGGCGACGGGGTCACATCTTTTGTGAGTCTTTGCTCATTACCGCAACCCCCAACACACTAACAGTTTGGATATTTGATCCGAGGGGCCTCTGGCCTGATAGCACTAACCATCACGTGGGCATAGTATGGGCGTTCTACGTCGTATACTTCAGCCGGAGCTTAATTGACGTCAGCAAGGAGCGGCACATGCTGGGTTGGACTGGGAATGCAACCGCACTTGTATTAAGGGGTTGCTAGGTCTGCTCACCGGCGGTGCACGTAACGCGCAGGAGTTCCCGGGGCGAAGGCCCAAGACCCCTGGGCGCATAGGTTAGTCCGGCGTGCTGACCTCTCTGTTAAGTATTCGGTCGGGTTGCGGCGTATCATTTGGCCGAGGCCGGGCATGACCCAGAAAAGTGTGTCCGGCCGGAGTTAAGCGAGCGTGGTGGGTAAGTTGGTGCACCCCTGCAGGGAAGAAAACATCTATCGATAGCCTGTCCTACGGTAACGGACACTCGGAGTTGTATCCCGATCGGTACAACTAGAACTGGTGAGTTGAGATGAAATGGATAGTATGGCTCTGGGATTGCTTTCTCGCAGGAAGTCGAGGAAGGATCTCTGGGCGAGGTGGATGACATTACTACTACTTTACATTATGTTAAACTACACTCTTCTAATGCTGCAAGACCGCTGAAGATGCTTGAAGATGCTAGTCTTCGATAGGACTAGGCTCTCCCCTCTATTCTGGCATTTCTGCAGCCCAGTCCACATATACAGCCACCCTTTAAAAATGTTGCATATGTAGTGTAGATCCTTGCTTGCTGAGTACTTCGGATGAGTACTCACGTTTGCTTTACTTTCTTTTTTCCCCATATCCAATTGTCGCCGCCAGATAATGGAGCCCCTGAGACAGCAGCCCGGGTCGACGACTACGGCTACTACTACTACTACCCTCCCGGCGAGTACTACTATGAGGAGCCGACTGACGACCAGGAGTAGGTTCGGAGGGTCCTAGGCAGGAGGCCTACGCCTTTCGATCTTAGTATTTTATTTTGCCCCGCCTTTCTAATGGCCTATTTGTAACTCCGTTATATCTGTACCTAGATATCTGATGCTTCCGCTGACTCTTGTATGCCTTCGAGCTATGTATTCGAGCCCTCGAGGCCCTGACTTGTAATATAAAGCTTGTATGACTTTATTTATGTTTTAAAGTTGTGTTGTGATATCTTCAAGTGAGTCCTTTGGCTTGTGTGACGACCCCGGCTTAATCATGCACTAATCATACACGTAAATGCACACGATCAAGCCTAAGGACTCACTTGAAGATATCACAACACAACTCTAAAACATAAATAAATTCATACAAGCTTAATATTACAAGCCAGGGCCTCGAGGGCTCGAATACATAGCTCGATGGCATACAAGTGTCAGCGGAAGCGTCAGATATCTGGGTACAGATATATTACAGAAAGAGAGATAAGCCTTCACAGAGGCGGGGCAAAATAAAACTACGATCGAAAAGGCGTGGGTCTCCTGCCCTGGACCCTCCGAATCCTACTCCTGGTCGTCAGTCGGCTCCTCGTAGTAGTAGTACTCTCCGGGCTGATAGTAGTAGTGGTCGTCGACGGGGACAACTGGCTCCGGGACTCCGTCGTTTGGATGCGACAAATGGATAAAGGGGGAAAAAGGAAAATAAAGCAAACGTGAGTACTCATCCGAAGTACTCAGCAAGCAAGGATCTACACTACATATGCAACATTTTCAAAGGGGGCTGTATATGTGGACTGGGCTGCAGAAATGCCAGAATAGAGGGGGAAAGCCTAGTTCTATCAAAGACTAGCATCTTCATCAGCCTTGCAGCATCAGAAGAGAGCAGAATAACATCATGTAAATTATAGCAGTAATGTCATCAACCTCGGCCGGGGATTCTTCCTCGACTCCCTGCGAGAAAGCAATCCCAGAGCCGTACTATCCAGTTCTCATCTCATGTCATGTTCTAGTTGTACCGATCGGGATACAAATCCGAGTGTCCGTTACCGTAGGACAGGCTATCGATAGAAGTTTCTTCCCTGCAGGGGTGCACCAACTTACCCACCACGCTCGCTTAACTCCGGCCGGACACACTTTTCTGGGTCATGCCCGGCCTCGGCTAAGCAACACGCCGCAACCCGACCAAATACTTAACAGAGAGGTCAGCACACCGGACTAACCTATGCCCCCAGGGGTCTTGGGCCATCGCCCCGGGAACTCCTGCATGTTACGTGCACCGCCGGTGAGCAGACCTAGCAACCCCTTATACAAGTGCGGTTGCGTTCCGAGTCCAACCCAGCGTGTGCCGCATCAGTTGCTGACGTCCATTAAGCTTCGGCTGAAGTATACAACGCAGAACGCCCATACTATGCCCACGTGATGGTTAGTGCTATCAGGCCAGAGGCCCCTCGGATCAAATATCCAAACCGTAGTGGATTAGGAGCGCGCGGTAACGAGCAGAGACTCACGATCGATGTGACCCCGTCGCCCCATCTCGAGGACTTGCGGCAAGGGCTAAGAATGCCCGGCCACGCCTCGTAGTTATCTCGCGGGCACCTCTCTGGTCAACCCGACTCCACATCACTTCGCATTCATGCTCGCGCGGGTACCCCTCAGGGCCGACCTGTCTTTAGTATCAAAGTTCAGTAATCAGTCATAGTATCCAAAGTCTCCGTGTGTCTGACACCAAGGGGGAACCCTGAGGAATCACCCTCGAAGGAGTCCCACCTGATGTTCTCGTCAAGGTGAACGAAGGAGGTATCACCCTCGAGGTCCACACTTGAACAGTTGCATGACGATGTCGTTATCGGGGGTGGTGTAGGAGGAATCACCCTCGCTTACCACGACCGATTAACTAACCTACAAGGTTATCATCATAAGTGCTGACGAGGTATCACCCTCGGCACTCGATAGTAACCCAGTAGTGTCGAGCATCTTAGGGGAAGTGACGTGCGGTGCCAGGTTCTAATCTTCAATCCCGTTGCTTGGGTCTTCTGAGAGTCCAGCGGGGCAGTCGGGACAAGTGGGTCTCTGATCAGGCTCTACCCATCCTATCTAAACAGTTTAGGATAACAGGCAGGTATCAACAGTAGGCTACAATTAAACAGGCTATGCAACAAATATAGGATGGTAACAGCAGCAGTAACATCTAATGCAAGCATAAGAGGGAAGAGAATAGGTGATATCGGAATGCTCAAAATGGGTGTGCTTGCCTGTCTGCTCGACGACAAGGGCAGGGTCGTCGGGGACGTAGTCGTACTCCGGAGCGGTGTCTGCCTCAGGAGCTACGGCAACGTCGGGGTCTACCGAAAGAGAAGAGGGGGAGGAAACAAGTAAATATAATACAAACATATGCAACACGGTGCGTGTGATACTATGATGCAGTGCAGGGTTGCCTAAATATGCCTCTAAGTCATTTTAGTTATTTTTAGAGTTAATCTGGGATTATTAATCGGTGTGTGTGCACTATTCATCTACCGGAATCGGGCTCGGAGTTACGAGTTCTTCTACGTAGGAGGTTCCGACATGGAAACAGACGACACGATCAGACTCGTCTCGTCGTTCTGAGCAACTTTCCTGTTTTAACTTTTTCGATCCGAGTTACGGTTTAAAAGTTATTAATTTTTAAAGATTTAATGATTTTCTGGAATTATATTTATTAGCAGAAATGTTTTATGATGTCAGCATGACAGAGACATGATGTCAGTAATCGGCTTGACCAGTTGACTGGTCAACAGGACCAGTGGGTCCCACCTGTCATAGACTGGAGGTGCCCAGTCAGTAGGTTGACTGAGTCAGCTGGGTCCAGTGGGACCCAGTGGTCAGTCACTATTAGTCTAACAGGGTTTTAAACTAATCTAAATACACTAATTAGTCTGTGGGCCCAGTCTGTCAGCGAGGCATTTATTTAGTAGTTAATTATTCGCAAATCCTAAATGCTACAGTACATGGGCCCGCAGTCAGTGGCTATTAGCAAGGTGGTTAGTGACTAAACGGCCTGACGTGTGGGGCCCATCGGAGTCTTGAACTCCGGCGTGCGCCGGCGACCAGCAGAACGGCGGCGTGGCGCGAGACCTCGCCGGATATGGCGCACAGGGGGCGGATCGAGCCGCGGTTGGGCTCGTTCGGACGAGCACGGAACCGCGCGTGCGATGAAGCGAACGGTGGCAGCTGGGGGTGGCCTAAATGACGGCGGGACAATGAACGGCGGCGACCAGTATGGGAGGTCGACGGATTCGAAGCCACGGGCGTGCTCACGATGAATGGGTGGACTAGGGGGCATCTATGTGATGGCACGAACTCGGTGGTGCGCTCATTTGAGCTTACGCGGGACTAAGGCGACGGCGGGCTCAACAATGGCGTCGGCGGGCTCGGGACGGGTCGGGGAGGTCCGGTGGCATGGATCGGTGGCGAGGCGGTCCGGCGATCGACGGGGAAGAAGATGATGCAGACGGCTTTGAGGTGGCCCCCCCAGTCTCGATCCGGTGCTGTAGTTGACGAAGAAGAGCGCGACCGTTCTCCTGTGCAAGCTCTGGTAGCACGAGGCGGCTTCGAAGCGCGGCATCGATGGCGTGCGGCGGCGGCAACGACTCCGTTTGGTGGAGCAAGGCAGAGTGGGGAGAGAGGCGAGCGAGCGCGCTGGGGGGAGAAAGAGAGAGGGGAGGAGCGAGGCGTCCAGGGGGAGTGGAGAGTGGAGGAGGGAGGCCAGGGGAGAGGGCTCGGGGAGAGCTTATCCCCTCGCCCACCTGCCTCGTCGGCGTGGCGAGCTGCGGCAGGCGGAGGAGCGCTCCACCACGGGGACGGTGACACGGAGCGAGGGGTAGGTGAGGGTGTGGGCTGGGCCGACTGGGCCCAGTAACAGGTAAGTGGCCTGCGGCCTCTTTTCTTTATTCTGTTTTCTGCTTTCCTTTTATTTATTAACAGAAGCTGTATAGAAATAATTAGGGCTGCCAAAACACTTTTCATATATGTAGGACTAGGCCACATAAATACTTTGTGAATTTTGTCACAGCCACAAAATGTTTCAGGGCAATTGGAAATGGCTAGGTAATTTTGTAAATTGAATAATGCAGGATAAATGCTGCTGGACTACTGTTGTAAATGTCCAGGAGCATTCTGGGAATTTATCTGAAGTTGGTTTCAATTCTATAATTACCTTAGGATTATTTGCAGCATTATGGACATTTTAGTTTCGCCATTTGAAGAAATATTTATTTGACTCCCATTTGAAATTTGAAATTGAAGTTGAAATGTTTTCTAATGAAATTTTATTAGAGTGATCATGATGACATGGCAGGTTAAGTAGCTTAACCAGAGTGGGGTAACATGGGGATGTTACAATCTCCTCCACTACAAGAAATCTCGTCCCGAGATTTAAGTGGGGAAATAAGGAGTAACTTCGAGAGAACTGATCCTTACGGGATCGACCATCTGGTGGACAATTCAGGGAGTGAGGCAGAAGAATCTCTCGAGTTGTAACTTAGGAAACATCGAGAGCAAAGTATGAAGTTACGATAAGAAGTATCAATCGAATGGACATTCTATCGATACCTGAATGAAGTGTGAACAGGGGTTCAGCGTAACGGGAGTACATCATCTCGCGAGGGGTGGCTCGTGATAACACACAAAGCCAAGAGCATATGATACTTTGGAATCAAGGATGTACAGGAGAGTCCGGTTCCGATCCTGTGGAACTGTGGGGGGGGGGTGTCAATCAAAAGTAGGGAGAACGGTGACATCTTACCGGTCAGGTCAACAAGGTATGTCAGATGATAGTCTATCAGCTATGTCGGCAACAACATCGGTACCAAGGGCGAGGGATGAAGAGAACCATTTTCCTGCTCGTTAAAACGAGGCGGACCAATAGGCAAGGTTTTCGTCCATCGGGGGTTACCGGAATGTCATCAACAATAGTAACAGGATCTCACGGTCAGAGCTGTTGACCGAGGTGTTTACCTAAGCAAAGAATTATTTCTGCTTAGATCATATAAACCATAAGAAAGGTTAAACAAAACAATGGAAAGGAAAAATGTGTTTTCACACAAGATTTAGGGGTATATCATGTCCAAGGAAAAGCGGAGCAAGACGTACATGATGGGACAGCAATTTCAAAAGCTTTTAGGGAAAAGGGCGAGGGATGAATCATGATATTACCCATACAACGGTGTTTGGATAATTGATCGAGACACATTTGGCAATGTGCTTCCAACGTTCATGCTGGAGTTCGAAATAACACAGTCATGCTTTGAGGCAGCAATGATATGGTGTCAAGTAAAGATTGGGTTCGAAGATCTCAAGAGGTACCGAGAAACAATTACAAGGGTATCTCGGAACGTAAGGAATAACCGAACACAACCAGGTTTGTGTTGGTCGAAGGTCAAGGATGTCATCGATGATAACACAAATCATCGAAGAGCAAGGATGATAATTCTCACCATGAATTTAATCGATAACTTGGAACAAGTCAAATATGGGCGATGATCACATCACATTTGTCGGGAGGCTCTATGAAGATGCCATCGAAGGGTGACGACATTAACTATAAGAAACGATGAGGCGAAAAGTTTATTGGAACCACAGATACGACACAAGCTCAAAATCAAACTTGTTGCTCGAGATGAAATGATAAGATGAGGAGGATCGACGTAAGCTTCGCTCATCGTCGGAAGTTGCTCCGGGCATAAGGACCAGGTAGCACAGTTGAAAGTTGGCACGATAAAAATATAGCCGATCAGGCTAGGGATGATGTGATGGGGTGTTAGACTTCCCAGTAACAAGTACTAGGGGTAACACCGGAAGGTAAGTCGGAGCAGAGGTTGGATAGGGAAAATGATCTGCAGAGGACAAGTATTTTAACTTATCCGGGAAATGAACTCAAAGAGGAAATATGGTCGGAACCATGTTTGCAAAGGATCAATTCTTAGATACAAGATGAACTTGTACCAAGGGAATAATTATTTTTACGAGCAGCTTCCATGATAAGTTCTACATCGGGTCCATGGGCATGAACACAAAGGTTCAAGGTCGACCCCCACTTCTTCAATGCACAACCTTTCATTCACTTCTCGTTTTCGAAGAAATTGTAGTGCTGAGAATTTATCTGGTGAAGCACCAGAAGAGTATGACTCGCATAACCTTCGAGTTCACATGAATTAGGGAAAGCATAGGTTCAACCCATTGGGACATTTTTACGAATCTATACAACCATCAACCAATGCAAGGGGTGCGAGTTCGAAAGCAGAGCAACGAAATCAAAATAGATGATACAATTTACCGAAGGTATTAAGTACCAAGGGAAGAGCTCACAAGTTGTTTGAATATGAAGGATACGGTCGGATATTAATCCAATAAAAGATCAGGTAAACGACAAAGGATCCGAGGTGAGTAGCGGCTCTGAACCAGAAGAAGAAAGAATGTAACAGCATCAGATTATAGTAACATCGAAACAATCCGACGTTTAATTTCAAAGAAGTTATGGTTCAGAAACGAGGGATCAGAAGCAAAAGCTCTGATCAAAAGATGAGTAGGTCGAATGGAGATAGACGGGTAACTTTAGTGTTCCGTCTTGCAGAGATCTCCATCCATGGTTACGTGACATGTCCCGGTCAGTAGTCAGTCCCAAGTCAGTATGGGAAGGCATGCACTGTCTCTCCGTGCCATGCAAGCAGGGCAGATATACAGATGGCAAGAAGTAGAGAATGCTTAAGTGCCAAAGGCAATGTCAACGGGGAAGGAACTGATAAAGTTCTTAGAATAGAAAAGAATCGGTCGGATAATTGTCCACAAAAGGAATCAAGTGATCCGTGAGAACTAACGGGGTAAGGTTTTAACAACTGGTTCCACCTGAGAGTCCTCCGAAAAAGGACGGGGGAAAGCACCTCAAATTAAGGAAGCACTTGAACAACCCAAGTATAAAATTCAGAGGGTTCACGATTTCCAAAGCCAGGAGTGACAATCAGTTCACCTGGGCAGAGGGGTGAGTGATTTGTACATGCTTAGTTGGACAATCAATCAATACTTGATTGACCGAGAACCAGCTCATGTCCGGAATGATGATTGAGCCGGAAGGACGAGTTCTAGGAATCGACTGATGATTGCGAGCATTCACACTCATGTTGAATCAATAAGACTAAAATGACGGTGTTAAAGGATACAAATGATTATTGCCAGACTTATGGAATTAACCATATGGCAAGTAGGCAAGGATTTCGAGAGCAATAGGCTGCAAAGGAATCTCGGAAAGTCAGATAGTATTTCAAAGTATTTGGGAAACTCATGAACATCTGGTGATGAACGGCTCCCCGGTAAAGGTGTGTAATTATCCGCAGTGCGAAAGAAGCTGCACGGCAGTAGGCTCAAAGGATTCTCAGGACAACGGAGAGTATCTCGGGATATCTGGTAATAACCAGAGCAACTGGGGAAGAGGGTGCAACGGAAAGGATGTTTTCCACGGGGATTTAACGGTGGTCAGGAATTGCAAAGTTAGTCGGCACAAGGGTCTCGGGAACTTCGACGAGTATCTTCGGAGTCTTCTGATGAAGCAGGTGACCATCTGTGGTGAAGGGGCTCTCCGGGTTGAAGTGGTTACGAGAACCTAATGTCGGAGTTAGTAAAATTTTAACCCGAATAGAAGAGAGATCAGAGTCCCAGAATAAGGACGAGGAATAAAAGATCCTAATACCACCCAGTTGGTGACGTGGGCCCGTAAGCCACACAGCCAAGTTAGTAAAACAGTTTTTCGACCACTAGACTCAACTTCGGCCAAGGAATAGGATAGGGGGATTCCTAGAGGCAGTCGGCTCTGATACCAACCTGTGACGACCGCGGCTTAATCGTGCACTAATCATACACGCAAATGCACACGATCAAGCCTAAGGACTCACTTGAAGATATCACAACACAACTCTAAAACATAAATAAATTCATACAAGCTTAATATTACAAGCCAGGGCCTCGAGGGCTCGAATACATAGCTCGATGGCATACAAGTGTCAGCGGAAGCGTCAGATATCTGGGTACAGATATATTACAGAAAGAGAGATAAGCCTTCACAGAGGCGGGGCAAAATAAAACTACGATCGAAAAGGCGTGGGCCTCTTGCCCTGGACCCTCCGAATCCTACTCCTGGTCGTCAGTCGGCTCCTCGTAGTAGTAGTACTCTCCGGGCTGATAGTAGTAGTGGTCATCGACGGGGACAACTGGCTCCGGGACTCCGTCGTCTGGATGCGACAAATGGATAAAGGGGGAAAAAGGAAAATAAAGCAAACGTGAGTACTTATCCGAAGTACTCAGCAAGCAAGGATCTACACTACATATGCAACATTTTCAAAGGGGGCTGTATATGTGGACTGGGCTGCAGAAATGCCAGAATAGAGGGGGAAAGCCTAGTCCTATCGAAGACTAGCATCTTTAGCATCTTCATCAGTCTTGCAGCATAAGAAGAGAGCAGAATAACATCATGTAAATTATAGCAGTAATGTCATCAACCTCGGCCGGGGATTCTTCCTCGACTCCCTGCGAGAAAGCAATCCCAGAGACGTACTATCCAGTTCTCATCTCATGTCATGTTCTAGTTGTACCAATCGGGATACAACTCCGAGTGTCCGTTACCGTAGGACAGGCTATCGATAGAAGTTTCTTCCCTGCAGGGGTGCACCAACTTACCCACCACGCTCGCTTAACTCCGACCGGACACACTTTTCTGGGTCATGCCCGGCCTCGGCTAAGCAACACGCCGCAACCCGACCAAATACTTAACAGAGAGGTCAGCACGCCGGACTAACCTATGCCCCCAGGGATCTTGGGCCATCGCCCCGGGAACTCCTGCATGTTACGTGCACCGCCGGTGAGCAGACCTAGCAACCCCTTATACAAGTGCGGTTGCGTTCCCAGTTCAACCCAGCGTGTGCCGCATCAGTTGCTGACGTCCATTAAGCTTTGACTGAAGTATACGACGCAGAACGCCCATACTATGCCCACGTGATGGTTAGTGCTATCAGGCCAGAGGCTCCTCGGATCAAATATCCAAACCATAGTGGATTAGGAGCGCGCGGTAACGAGCAGAGACTCATGATCGATGTGACCCCGTCGCACCGTCTCGAGGACTTGCGGCAAGGGCTAAGAATGCCCGGCCACGCCTCGTAGTTATCTCGCGGGCACCTCTCAGGTCAACCCGACTCTACATCACTTCGCATTCATGCTCGCGCGGGTACCCCTCAGGGCCAACCCGTCTTTAGTATCAAAGTTCAGTAATCAGTCATAGTATCCAAAGTCTCCGTGTGTCTGACACCAAGGGGGAACCCTGAGGAATCACCCTCGAAGGAGTCCCACCTGATGTTCTCGTCAAGGTGAACGAAGGAGGTATCACCCTCGAGGTCCACACTTGAACAGTTGCACGACGATGTCGTTATCGGGGGTGGTGTAGGAGGAATCACCCTCGCTTACCACGACCGATTAACTAACCTACAAGGTTATCATCATAAGTGCTGACGAGGTATCACCCTCGGCACTCGATAGTAACCCAGTAGTGTCGAGCATCTTAGGGGAAGTGACGTGCGGTGCCAGGTTCTAATCTTCAATCCCGTTGCTCGGGTCTTCTGAGAGTCCAACGGGGCAGTTGGGACAAGTGGGTCTCTGATTAAGCTCTACCCATCCTATCTAAATAGTTTAGGATAACAGGCACGTATCAACAGTAGGCTACAATTAAACAGGCTATGCAACATATATAGGATGGTAACAGCAGCAGTAACATTTAATGCAAGCATAAGAGGGATGAGAATAGGTGATATCGGAATGCTCAAAATGGGGGTGCTTGCCTGTCTGCTCGACGGCAAGGGCAGGGTCGTCGGGGACGTAGTCGTACTCCGGAGCGGCGTCTGCCTCAGGAGCTACGGCAATGTCGGGGTCTACCGAAAGAGAAGAGGGGGAGGAAACAAGTAAATATAATGCAAACAGTTGCAACACGGTGCGTGTGATGCTATGATGCAGTGCAGGGTTGCCTAAATATGCCTCTAAGTCATTTTAGTTATTTTTAGAATTAATCTGGGATTATTAATCGGTGTGTGTGCACTATTCATCTACCGGAATCGGGCTCGGAGTTACGAGTTCTTCTACGTAGGAGGTTCCGACATGGAAACAGACGACACGATCAGACTCGTCTCGTCGTTCTGAGCAACTTTCATGTTTTAACTTTTTCGATCCGAGTTACGGTTTAAAAGTTATTAATTTTTAAAGATTTAATGATTTTCTGGAATTATATTTATTGGCAGAAATGTTTTATGACGTCAGCATGACAGAGACATGACGTCAGCGATCGGCTTGACCAGTTGACTGGTCAACAGGACCAGTGGGTCCCACCTGTCATAGACTGGAGGTGCCGAGTCAGCAGGTTGACTCAGTCAACTGGGTCCAGTGGGACCTAGTGGTCAGTCACTATTAGTCTACAGGGTTTTAAACTAATCTAAATACACTAATTAGTCTGTGGGCCTAGTCTGTCAGCGAGGCATTTATTTAGTAGTTAATTATTCGCTAATCCTAAACGCTACAGTACATGGGCCCGCAGTCAGTGGCTATTAGCGAGGTGGTTAGTGACTAAACGGCCTGACGCGCGGGGCCCATCGGAGTCTTGAACTCCGGCGTGCGCCGGCGACTAGCAGAACGGCGGCGTGGCGCGAGACCTCGCTGGATATGGCGCACAGGGGGCGGATCGAGCCGCGGTTGGGCTCGTTCGGACGAGCACGGAACCGCGCGTGCGATGAAGCGAACGGCGGCAGCTGGGGGTGGCCTGAACGACGGCGGGACAACGAACGGCGGCGACCGGTATGGGAGGTAGACGGATTCGAAGCCACGGGCGCGCTCACGATGAATGGGTGGACTAGGGGCATCTACGTGATGGCACGAACTCGGTGGTGCGCTCATTTGAGCTTACGTGGGACTAAGGCGACGGCGGGCTCAACAATGGCGTCGGCGAGCTCGCCGGAGCTCGGGCGCGATGAGGCAGCGGCCTACGGCGATGGATCCGAAGGGGAAGAAGGGGAAAACGGCGAGGCTCATAGGGAGAGGGCCGATGGCGAGCTCGGGACGGGTCGGGGAGGTCCGGTGGCACGGATCGGTGGCGAGGCGGTCCAGCAATCGACGGGGAAGAAGATGATGCAGACGGCTTTGAGGTGGCCCCCCCAGTCTCGATCCGATGCTGTAGTTGACGAAGAAGAGCGCGACCGTTCTCCTGTGCAAGCTCCGGTAGCACAAGGCGGCTTCGGAGCGCGAGATCGACGGCGTGCGGCGGCGGCAACGACTCCGTTTGGTGGAGCAAGGCAGAGTGGGGAGAGAGGCGAGCGAGCGCGCTGGGGGGAGAAAGAGAGAGGGGAGGAGCGAGGCGTCCAGGGGGAGTGGAGAGTGGAGGAGGGAGGCCAGGGGAGAGGGCTCGGGGAGAGCTTATCCCCTCGCCCACCTGCCTCGTCGGCGTGGCGAGCTGCGGCAGGCGGAGGAGCGCTCCACCACAGGGACGGTGACACGGAGCGAGGGGTAGGTGAGGGTGTGGGCTGGGCCGACTGGGCCCAGTAACAGGTAAGTGGCCTGCGGCCTCTTTTCTTTATTCTATTTTCTGCTTTTCTTTTATTTATTAACAGAAGCTGTATAGAAATAATTAGGGCTGCCAAAACACTTTTCATATATGTAGGACTAGGCCACATAAATACTTTGTGAATTTTGTCACAGCCACAAAATGTTTCAGGGCAATTGGAAATGGCTAGGTAATTTTGTAAATTGAATAAGGCAGGATAAATGCTGTTGGACTACTGTTGTAAATGTCCAGGAGCATTCTGGGAATTTATCTGAAGTTGGTTTCAATTCTATAATTACCTTAGGATTATTTGCAGCATTATGGACATTTTAGTTTCGCCATTTGAAGAAATATTTATTTGACTCCCATTTGAAATTTGAAATTGAAGTTGAAATATTTTCTAATGAAATTTTATTAGAGTGATCATGATGACATGGCAGGTTAAGTAGCTTAACCAGAGTGGGGTAACATGGGGATGTTACAGCTTGATCGTGTGCATTTGCGTGTATGGTTAGTGAACGATTAAGCCGGGGTCGTCACAGTTAATTGCTTCTTATTATGGTTGAGAAGGCAACTAATAATTCATTAAAAAAGTAAATTTGACTAACTCCAATCTTTCTGAAATATATTCAATTTTTAATGAGTTCATTGACCTTGGAGTTATTGGACCGTTCTGAACTAAAAGATAGTTGCACTGTATTTGCAAGTTATTTCTCTTCAGATGGTTCATCTGATGTTGAGTTAAATTACCTAATTTACGGGTTAAGTTTTATAAACTTCTTTGTGGGGTCAAGTGTTATACACTTGACTTTGCCCAATAAACCAATGTCTGCTATGGAGAATTTTGAGTTTGTCAGAGAAGTAGATATTTATCCTAATATTTATTGCCTATGAGATTTTATTTACTATGCCCGCGACTGTGGCATCAACTAGAAGACGTTTTCAAAGTTCAAATTGTTGAAAAACTACCAGGGACAATGCCATCTATAATGTCACAAGAGAGGTTAAATGGCTTGGCAACTTTATGCATTGAGAAGAAATTGCTACATGAGATTCAGATATTATCCTTAGTGATTTTGTATCTCGGAATGTCAGTTTTTTTACGGTAACTGTAGACATTGTTGGATATCCATACTGACTTTTTATTCACTTGATTTATATGCTACACATTTATATCTGCATATGTTGATTATTATTTAGACGTTTATACTAAGGGCCTCTGTGACGCCCCCGATTCAATCGTACACTAATCATACACGCAAACGTGTACGATCAAGATCAGGGACTCACGGGAAGATATCACAACACAACTCTAAAAGTAAAATAAGTCATACAAGCATCATAATACAAGCCAGGGGCCTCGAGGGCTCGAATACCAGTGCTCGATCATAGACGAGTCAGCGGAAGCAACAATATCTGAGTACAGACATAAGTTAAACAAGTTGCCCTAAGATGGCTAGCACAAACTGGGATACATATCGAAAGAGGCGCAGGCCTCCTGCCTGGGATCCTCCTAAACTACTCCTGGTCGTCGTCGACAGCCTGCACGTAGTAGTAGGCACCTCCAGAGTAGTAGGGGTCGTCGTCGACGGTGGCGTCTGGCTCCTGAACTCCAGCATCTGGTTGTGACAACCAGAAAGAAAAGAAAGGGGGAAAAAGGGGGGAGCAAAGCAATCGTGAGTACTCATCCAAAGTACTCGCAAGCAAGGAGCTACACTACAAATGCATGGGTATATTTGTAAAGGGCCATATCAGTGGACTGAACTGCAGAAAGCCAGAATAAGAGGGGGGATATCTAATCCTGTCGAAGACTACGCTTCTGGCAGCCTCCATCTTGCAGCATGTAGAAGAGAGTAGATGGTAAGTTCACCAAGTAGCATCGCATAGCATAATCCTACCCGACGATCCTCTCCTCGTCGCCCTGTGAGAGAGCGATCACCGGGTTGTATCTGGCACTTGAAAGGGTGTGTTTTATTAAGTATCCGGTTCTAGTTGTCATAAGGTCGAGGTACAACTCCGGGTCGTCCTTTTACCGAGGGACACGGCTATTCGAATAGATAAACTTCCCTGCAGGGGTGCACCACATTACCCCACACGCTCGATCCCTCTGGCCGGGCACACTTTCCTGGGTCATACCCGGCCTCGGAAGATCAACACGTCGCAGCCCTACCTAGGCCTAACAGAGAGGTCAGCACGCCGGTCTAAATCCTATGTGCGCAGGGGTCTGGGCCCATCGCCCATTGCACACCTGAACGTTGCGTGGGCGGCCGGAGAGCAGACCAAGCAACCTCCATTACAAAGGAAGTTGCGTTACGCGGTCCAACCCGGCGCGCGCCGCTCAGTCGCTGACGTCTAGGAGGCTTCGGCTGATACCACGACGTCGAGTACCCATAACTGTTCCCGCGTGGTGGTTAGCGCGTATAGGCTCGTAGCCAGACTCAGATCAAATACCCAATCTCGTTAAGCGTGTTATTTTGAAGTAACCGTGGACGCCGACCAGGGCCAGGCCCACCTGTCTCGTAGGTGGTCACAACCTGCCCTGTCGCTCCGCCACAAAGTAACACTCGGGGGCCGTCGGGAACCTAGGCCCACCTCTGCCTGGATGGAACCACCTGCCCCTTCAGCCCCCATCTCCGAACAGTAACATAAGTATGTAATAGTATATAGTATATGTACCCGTGATCACCTCCCGAGGTGATCACGGCCCAGTAGTATAGCATGGCAGACGGACAAGAGTGTAGGGCCACTGATGTAATTCTAGCAACCTATACTAAGCATTTTAGGATTGCAGGTAAGGTATCAACAGTAGTAGCAAAGACAGGCTATGCAGCAGAATAGGATTACCGAAAGCGCTACTTGCCAGCATGAATGGATTCCGAAGCAGTAACATGCTACACTACTCTAATGCAAGCAGTGAGAGAGGAATAGGCGATATCGGGTTGATCAAGGGGGGGGGGCTTGCCTGGAGCTGTGTCGAGAGAGAAGGTCGTCGACGTAGTAGTCGTTCACGGCAGCGTCCGTCAGCGGTCTCAGCGTCTATCGAGAGAGAAGGAGGGGGGGGGGGAGAACAGTAAATACAAAGCAAACAATGCTACACAAAGTATGACATGACAATATGCAGTGCCGAGGTGTTCTACTGCCAACTAAATGATTTATTTATTTAGGAATTTATTTGGATTTATTTAATTAAAGTTGGGCACTATTCATTTACTGAAAACGGTCTAAAAGTTCAATGTTCTTATAGCTGCGGGCGTCTGACGGGAATACGGAGGACGTATTCGGGTTCGTATCGAAATTCTTAGCAAGTTTCATGATAGTATTTTCATCGGAGTTACGGTTTTTTAATATGATTTTCTAAAGTTTTTATTAATTTTCTGAATTTAATTAATTATTTAAATCTAACATTATCTGAAACAGTAATTGATGACGTCAGCATGACATCATGCTGACATCAGCAGTCAACAGTGCTGTTGACTGGGTCAACTACGTGTGGGTCCCGCACGTCATAGACTGATTTATCTAATTAGGGTTAACTAATCTAATTACTATTTAATTAATTAAAACTAGTTAATTAGGTTAATTAAACATGATTAATTAAGTTAATTAATTAATTAAATTTATTTTTATTATTTTTATTTTACTTTCTTTTCTTTTTATAAAAACGTTCTGGGGTGGGCCCCCACGGTCATAGGCCCTGGGGCTTTAGCGGGCGCCGGCGTTAGCGGGCACGGGCGCAACGGGTGCCCAGCACCCGTTCGTTCGGGCGCACGCCCGGGGCTGCGGCGAGGCCGGCCGGGAACGGCGGTGGTCGCGCGAGGGGCGGCGGGCTGCAGCTGCGCGGCGTGCGCGGGCGGTGCGGCGCGTGGCGGAGTGGCCAGCAAGTCGGTGGCGATGAGGCCGGCAGGGGCGGCGAGCAGCGGAAGGCAGGGATGAGGCGGCGGCGCGGCGCACGGGGAAGAAGCAGCAGGGGGGGAGTGTCACGGGGCGGGCTCGCGCAGCGCTGGGCGCGTGCAGGGCGTGCGGGCGCGTGCCGAGCGGACCGGCGTGGCGCCGCACCGGGCGCAGGACGCGCCACGGCGCGGCGAGGCGCGCCAAGCTCGAGCGCGGGGCTGCGGCAGCGGGCTCGGTAGCAGGGACAGGAGAGAGGAGGAGGGGCGCGGGGCGTGCTCACGGGGCCGTAGGGAAGTGGCAGCGGGGCGCGGGGAGGGAGTCGGAGATGACGGCGACGGAGGAGAGCAGGCCGGCGGGGGAGCGCTCCGGGCGGCGGCGTCCAACAGCGACGGGCGGCGTGGGAGCGCCGGCGACGCGGCGATGGCGTCGACGAAGAGTGGTGGACGGCACCGCGAGGTGGTGGTGGCGACGGGGCCGGCGTCAGGCGAGCCGAGGGGCGAGGGGCGCCGTCGAGCGCCCGATCCGATCGGGATCGGGGGAACAGAGGGAGGATGGCGGATCGTGGGGGGAAATGGGGGTGGTTACGGGCTAGGGTTGGGTCGGGTGGGGGATAAGGGAAGCGGGGTGGGCCGGTCGGGCGATCTGTGGTCCAGTCCAGCTGGGCCACGGCCCAGTGGGGGGGGGGGGCGGGTCTGTTTCTCTTTTCATTTTGTTTTATTTTCTTTTTCTTATTTCTTTTTCTCACATTTTCCTGTTATGTAAATTTTGGCACCCAAATGAATTTTGTAAAATATGTGACCTGGTCATAAATCACAGTGCACTGTAACCTAGCACCAAAAACTAGTTTTGGGTAAATATCATTTCATATTTATTTTGTATTAATAAAAAGGTTATATTTAATGCTCTCAGCCACTGTTTGAGGTTGTTCAAGTCATTTATCAAATTCCAACAATGTTGTTTACAATTTTAACATAGCCTCAGATTTATCTACTATTTAGAACATTTTAGTTTCATGTTGAACAACTTTATTTTCCACTTTCATTAAATTTTGAATTTGAGTTGAGTTGAATTGCAATATGATGCTAATGATGATTTGACACTGTTAACCTTGCTGACTTGTCATTATCAAAAGTGATACTGTGTTATCACCAGGGGTGTTACAATTCTCCTCATCTATCAAGAATTCTCGTCCCGAGAATTAAAGCGGGGGAGTAGGGGGGGAGTCATGGTTACGAAACTCTAACGGATCTTCTCGGTCCTGGGTGCTCTTCTCGAAGAGGTCGACCCATTACGTTGATGTCTTCATTTCTCTGCTTCACTCATCATGAGGAAGTCGGCATCTTTTCTTTCGGAAATTCCGTCGTACTTACAATAGGGGGAGGGCTGCTCTACAACTCACGATAGAATGGTATAAGGGAAAATCATCTGGGGTTATCCCAGGATTGAACACATGAGTATCTCTCGAGTTGAACAAATGAAACACTCGAGAGCCAAGTAAGAAGGTACCATATAATTTTTCAAGAGATAGACATATAGAACACAAGAAAGGTTAACAAAACAATGAAAGGAACATGTGTTTAAACACATATTTCAGGAATATATCCTTCCCAAGGACAAGCAGAGCATGATATCCTGACACGGATATAATGTAGAAAACTCTTTAGGTAGGGGAGAGAATTTCATGACATTCCACCTACAGCGGTGTTTTGATAATTGAGCAGGAAACATTTAGCATTGGGCTTCAAATGTTCTTGTTGAAAATCGGAGTACCATAGACATGCTTTGAGATAGCATGACATGGTCATCAGGTGAAGATCAGACTTTGGAAACACAAAGGATCCATCAGGAATAACTTATAGAATAAGTCTACTATTTCCTCATGGAAGAATGGATAGCCTTGCTGAAAAGGATTCTATAACATAGGGCCTCCTGCCAGGTGTGCTAGGCATGACATCCCCTTACCGGGTCACATAAAGACCATTATTATATAACTCTTGGAAATATGTTCCAACCATCATATCTGACCGAGATTCAAATCTGATTGGTGATAGGACCTCAAACTCACGATGCTCGAGAGAAAAAGGTGCGACACAAATTACGAGATACATCGAAGATTCTCGGGAAATGAACTATGGAAGGCGAGTTCCGAAACAGGAGTTCATCAGTAAACCAATGAGAGGGTGAGGAGGTGGATGATGGAATCAGCGACAATTGATCGAGGTTTCCAAAAAGATGGATTTCCACAATTATGTGATCAAGGACATAATATTGGACATATCGAAGTAGATAACAAGTATGTTCGAGGAAAACATCCATGAGTAAACATTGATCAAAACGTGCACCTGGAAGGACAGACTAAGTAGCCTGATCGATGTTAGAATGGTGATTCAATAACCAATAGACTAAGAATCAAGCTATCACCATTAACTTCAAAGAAATAAGGTTGTTAGAAGTACAGAATCCAAGCGGCACTGTCACTTATTGGTATCCCGGTTAGAATCAACATGGGGACCAAGAAAGAATGGCAATGGTGAGAAGTATCAATATATCAAGAATTCTTAAGGTGGGTGAAATTCTCACAACGTTCTTGACATAAAACGGTAATCTCCAAGTAAAGAAGAACAATTGCTGGATAGCAAGGAACTCAGGTATAACACAAAACAAAACAAAAACAAGTTTTGTGTTGGAAGGAATGCAATAATGTTGTCGATGATAACACAAATCATCGAGGGGCAAGGATGATATTTCTCTTCATGAATTCAATAGATCTTGAAGAGCTCAGAATGTTTATGATGAGCACGACACATTTGTCGAGAGATTTCATGAAGATGCAATCGATCAGCGATGACATCAGCTAAAGGAATGATGAAGCGAAGGGTTATTGGAACCAAGGGTATGACACAAACTCAAAATCAAGCTTGCTGTTCAAGGTGAAATGATATGACAGGGAAGATCGACAGAAGATTAGCTCATCGTCGAAAATTATGCTCCAGGAATAAGGAGCGGTAGTATAGTTTAAAGTAAGCACGATGATGATATAGCCAATCAGGCTAAGAATGACAGAGTTGAATTTAAATTTCCCAGCAATACATTACTAGGAGTATTGAATCACATGGTGGATTCGATTCACTTATCGTGTTCTCAGTTGTCAAAAACTCAAAACCCGTGGAATACTGAATCAGTGAGAAGGAATACTTGACGAGTCTCATAAGAAGTATTTGTAGTCCCTGATATTATCGGGATACCAGGGGGTAATACTCGAAAGGAGATCAGAATAGAAACTGAGCTGGATCGCTGACTTGCGATAGCAGATACTTTAATCTTGTCAAAAATAACGAGGCACTGGAATGGTTTCCTTTCAGATGTAATGAATAAGGTAGCATGGTAGACCATAGCTGCAAGGGATCCAATTTATTGACACCGAAAGAATTATTCAAATGATTAAATATTCTTACAAGAAGCTTTCATATAAGCTCCATATCGAGTCCAGGGGCAAGAACACAAAGGATCAGGTCGACTCCCACTTCTTCGATACATAACCTTTCATTTACTTCTCCCTTCGAAGAAGTTGTAACATTGAAATTTCATATGACGAAAAGCCAGTAGAGTATAACCCGCATAAATTTTCGATTTCACACTGATTAGGGAAGGCCTAGGTTCAACCCATCGGGGTCTTAGGAAAATATAGCACAAACTTTAGAGTAAATAACACGAGCTCAAAGCAGAGCATGTTGACAAAAGGAGAGGATACATTTATCAAAGGCATTATGTATCAAGGAAGAACTCGCAGGGCGGTAAATATGAAGGACATCGCGAGTAATAATCCAACAAAGGATCTAATAGTCCATAGTGGAGCTGATGTGAGCATCGGCACACAACCAGATGAAGAAAGAATGCGAAGGCATCGGATTATAGGACATCTGAATAATTTGATGCTTAGATAACGAAGGATTATGAATTCCAAGTCAGGGATCAGAAGCAACGCTCTGATTAGGGATGGATAAGTTGAATAGCCTTAGGGTACAATCGACGGCAATTTGATTGAGGATTGCGAGCATTCGCAACATATCAAATCAAGTGACTCAAAATTATAATGATGAAGGATGCTAATGAATATTCAAGTCATATGGAACGCAACCATAATGCAACAGACGTAGTAAGGATTACCGGAATATCAGATAGTATTTCAATGTATATTGTGAATCATATAACAACAGGGAGAACGGATACTCGGTAGGTGCGAGGAATTATCCGTAGGGGTATTCATGTGGCAAGAACTGTAAGGCAGTAGGCCCAAGGATTCTCGGAATATCCGATCCGATCGGGATCGGGGGAACAGAGGGAGGATGGCGGATCGTGGGGGGAAATGGGGGTGGTTACTGCTAGGGTTGGGTCGGGTGGGGGATAAGGGAAGCGGGTGGGCCGGTCGGGCGATCTGTGGTCCAGCCAGCTGGGCCACGGCCCAGTGGGGGGGGGGGGCGGGTCTGTTTCTCTTTTCATTTTGTTTTATTTTCTTTTTCTTATTTCTTTTTCTCACATTTTCCTGTTATGTAAAGTTTTTGGCACCCAAATGAATTTTGTAAAATATGTGACCTGGTCCATAAATCACAGTGCACTGTAACCTAGCACCAAAAACTAGTTTTGTAAATATCATTTCATATTTATTTTGTATTAATAAAAAGGTTATAATTTAATGCTCTCAGCCACTGTTTGAGGTTTGTTCAGTCATTTATCAAATTCCAACAATGTGTTTACAATTTTAACATAGCCTCAGATTTATCTACTATTTAGAACATTTAGTTTCATGTTGAAACAACTTTTATTTTCCACTTTCATTAAATTTTGAATTTGAGTTGAGTTGAAATTGCAATATGATGCTAATGATGATTTGACACTGTTAACCTTTGCTGACTTGTCATTATCAAAAGTGATTACTGTGTTATCACCAGGGGTGTTACAATTCTCCTCATCTATCAAGAATTCTCGTCCCGAGAATTAAAGCGGGGAGTAGGGGGGGAGTCATGGTTACGAAACTCTAACCGGATCTCTCGGTCCTGGGTGCTCTTCTCGAAGAGGTCGACCCATTACGTTGATGTCTTCATTTCTCTGCTTCATCTCATCATGAGGAAGTCGGCATCTTTTTCTTTCGGAAATTCCGTCGTACTTACAATAGGTGGGAGGGCTGCTCTACAACTAGATAGAATGGTATAGGGAAAATCATCTGGGGTTATCCCAGGATTGAACACATGAGTATCTCTCGAGTTGAACAAATGAAACACTCGAGAGCCAAGTAAGAAGGTACCATATAATTTTTCAAGGATAGACATATAGAACACAAGAAAGGTTAACAAACATTGAAAGGAACATGTGTTTAAACACATATTTCAGGAATATATCCTTCCCAAGGACAAGCAGAGCATGATATCCTGACAGGATATAATGTAGAAAACTCTTTAGGTAGGGGAGAGAATTTCATGACATTCCCACCCTACAGCGGTGTTGATAATTGAGCAGGAAACATTTAGCATTGGGCTTCAAATGTTCTTGTTGAAAATCGGATGTACCATAGACATGCTTTGAGATAGCATGACATGGTCATCAGGTGAAGGACACGGCTATTCGAATAGATAACTTCCCTGCAGGGGTGCACCACATTACCCCACACGCTCATCCTCTGGCCGGGCACACTTTCCTGGGTCATACCCGGCCTCGGAAGATCAACACGTCGCAGCCCTACCTAGGCCTAACAGAGAGGTCAGCACGCCGGTCTAAATCCTATGTGCGCAGGGTCTGGCCCATCGCCCATTGCACACCTGAACGTTGCGTGGGCGCCGGAGAGCAGACCAAGCAACCTCCATTACAAAGGAGTTGCGTTACGCGGTCCAACCGGCGCGCGCCGCTCAGTCGCTGACGTCTAGGAGGCTTCGGCTGAAACCACGACGTCGAGTACCCATAACTGTTCCCGCGTGGTGGTTAGCGCGTATAGCTCGTAGCCAGACTCAGATCAAATACCCAATCTCGTTAAGCTTGTTATTTTGAAGTAACCGGGACGCCGACCAGGGCCAGCCCCCTGTCTCGTAGGTGGTCACAACCTCCCTGTCGTCCGCCAAAAGTAACACTCGGGGGCCCGGGAACCTAGGCCCACCTCTGCCTGGATGGAACCACCTGCCCCTTCAGCCCCCATCTCCGAACAGTAACATAAGTATGTAATAGTATATAGTATATGTACCCGTGATCACCTCCCGATTGATCACGGCCCAGTAGTATAGCATGGCAGACGGACAAGAGTGTAGGGCCACTGATGTAATTCTGCAACCTATACTAAGCATTTTAGGATTGCAGGTAAGGTATCAACAGTGTAGCAAAGACAGGCTATGCAGCAGAATAGGATTACCGAAACCAGTAACATGCTACACTACTCTAATGCAAGCAGTAGAGAGAAGGAATAGGCGATATCGGGTTGATCAAGGGGGGGGGGCTTGCCTGGAAGCGTGTCGAGAGAGAAGGTCGTCGACGTAGTAGTCGTTCACGGCAGCGTCGTCAGCGGTCTCAGCGTCTATCGAAGAGAAGGAGGGGGGAGGAAACTAAATACAAAGCAAACAATGCTACACAAAGTATGACATGACAATATGCAGTGCCGAGGTGTCTACTGCCTAACAAATGATTTAGTTAATTTAGGAATTTTTGGATTTATTTAATAAAGTTGGGCACTATTCATTACTGAAAACGGTCTAAAAGTTCATGTTCTTATAGCTGCGGGCGTCTGACGGGAAACGGAGGACGTATTCGGGTTCGTATCGAAATTCTTACAAGTTTCATGTATAAAGTATTTTCATCGAGTTTACGGTTTATTTAATATGATTTTCTAAAGTTTTTATTAATTTTCTGAATTTAATTAATATTTAAATCTAACATTATCTGAAACAGTAATTGATGAGTCAGCATGACATCATGCTGACATCAGCAGTCAACATGCTGTTGACTGGGTCAACTACGTGTGGGTCCCGCACGTCATAGACTGATTTATCTAATTAGGTTAACTAATCTAATTACTATTTATTAATTAAAACTAGTTAATTGGTTATTAAACTGATTTTAGTTAATTATTAATTAAATTTATTTTTATTATTTTTATTTACTTTCTTTTCTTTTATAAAAACGTTCTGGGGTGGGCCCCCACGGTCATAGGCCCTGGGGCTTTAGCGGGCGCCGGCGTTAGCGGGCACGGGCGCAACGGGTGCCCAGCCACCCGTTCGTTCGGGCGCACGCCGGGGCTGCGGCGAGGCCGCCGGGAACGCGGGGGTCGCGCGAGGGGGCGGGCTGCAGGCTGCGGCGGCGTGGCGCGGGCGGTGCGGCTGCGTGGCGGAGTGGCCAGCGACGGTGGCGATGAGCGGCAGGGGCGGCTGCGAGCAGCGGGAGGGCAGGGATGAGGCGGCGGCGCGGCGCACGGGGAAGAAGCAGCAGGGCGGGGAGTGTCACGGGGCGGGGCTCGCGCGAGCGCTGGGCGCGTGCAGGGCGTGCGGGAGCGTGGCCGGAGCGTGGGACGCGGCGGTGGGGCGCCGCGAGCGCGGGCGCAGGACGCGCACGGGCGTACTCGGAGGGCAGGGATGAGGGGGGCGCGGCGCACGGGGAAGAAGCAGCAGGGGGGGAGTGTCACGGGGCGGGGCTCGCGCGAGCGCTGGGCGCGTGCAGGGCGTGCGGGAGCGTGGCCGGAGCGTGGGACGCGGCGGTGGGGCGCCGCGAGCGCGGGGCAGGACGCGCCACGGGCGCGGCGAGGGCGCGCAAGCTCGAGGCGGGGCTGCGGCAGCGGGCGCGTGGTAGCAGGGACAGGGGAGAGAGGAGGAGGGGCGCGGGGCGTGCTCACGGGGCCGGTAGGGAAGTGGCAGCGGGGGCGGGGAGGGAGTCGGAGATGACGGCGACGGAGGAGAAGCAGGCGGCGGGGGGAGCGCTCCGGGCGGCGGGTCCAACAGCGAGGGCGGCGTGGGGAGCGCCGGCGACGAGGCGATGGCGTCGACGAAGAGGTGGTGGAGCGGCACCGGCGAGGTGGTGGTGGCGACGGGGCGCGGCGTCAGGCGAGCGGCGAGGGGCGAGGGCGCCGTCGAGCGCCCGATCCGATCGGGATCGGGGAAGCAGAGGGAGGAGTGGCGGATCGTGGGGGAAATGGGGTGGTTACGGGCTAGGGTTTGGTCGGGTGGGGGATAAGGGGAAGGGGTGGGCGGGGCGATCGTGTGGTCCAGCTGGCACGGCCCAGTGGGGGGGGGGGCGGGGGGTGTCTTTCTCTTTTCATTTTGTTTTTTTTTTTTTTCTTATTCTTTTTCTACATTTTCCTGTATGTAAATAGTTTGGCACCCAAATGAATTTTGTAAATATGTGACCTGGTCCATAATCACAGTGCACTGTAACCTAGCACAAAAACTAGTTTTGGGTAAATATCATTTCATATTTATTTTGTATTAATAAAAAGGTTATTATTTAATGCTCTCAGCCACTGTTTGAGGTTGTTCAAGTCATTTATCAAATTCCAACAATGTTGTTTACAATTTTAACATAGCCTCAGTTTATCTATATTTATTGAACATTTTAGTTTCTATGTTGAACAACTTTATTTTCCACTTTCATTTAAATTTTGAATTTGAGTTAGGAGTTGAAATGCAATATGATGCTAATGATGATTTGACACTGTTACAACTTGCTGATTGTCATTATCAAAAGTGATTACTGTGTTAATCACCAGGGGTGTTAAAATTTCCTCATCTAAAGAATTTCGTCCCGAGAATTTAAGCGGGGGAGTAGGGGGGGAGTCATGGTTACGAAACTCTAACGGATCTTCTCGGTCCTGGGTGCTCTTCTCGAAGAGGTCGACCCATTACGTTGATGTCTTCATTTCTCTGCTTCGCTCATCATGAGGAAGTCGGCATCTTTTCGGAAATTCCGTCGTACTTACGAATAGGTGAGGGGCTGCTCTACAACGATAGAATGGTATAAGGGAAAATCATCTGGGGTTATCCCAGGATTGAACACATGAGTATCTCTCGAGTTGAACAAATGAAACACATCGAGAGCCAGTAAGAGGTACCATATGAAGTTTTCAGAGATAGACATATAGAACACAAGAAAGGTTAACAAAACAATGGAAAGGAACATGTGTTTAAACACATATTTCAGGAATATATCCTTCCCAAGGCAAGCAGAGCATGATATCCATGACAGGATATAATGTAGAAAACTCTTTAGGTAGGGGAGAGAAATTTCATGACATTACCCATACAGCGGTGTTTGGATAATTGAGCAGGAAACATTTAGCATTGGGCTTCAAATGTTCTTGTTGAAAATCGGAGTACCATAGACATGCTTTGAGATAGCATTGACATGGTCATCAGGTGAAGATCAGACTTTGGAAACACAAAGGATCCATCAGGAATAACTTATAGAATAAGTCTTACTATTTCCTCATGGAGAAGGATAGCCTTGCTGAAAAGGATTCTATAACATAGGGCCTCTGCCAGGTGTGCTAGGCATGACATCACCTTACCGGGTCACATAAAGACCATTATTATAACTCTTGGAATATGTTCCAACCATCATATCTGACCGAGATTCAAATCTGATTGGTGATAGGATACCTCAAACTCACGATGCTCGAGGAAAAAGGTGCGACACAATGACGAGATGATGACATCGAAATTCTCGGGAAATGAACTATGGAAGCGAGTTCCGAAACAGGAGTCATCAGTAAACCAATGAGAGGGTGAGGAGGTGGATGATGGAATCAGCGACAATTGATCGAGGTTTCCAAAAAGATGGATTTCCACAATTAGTGATCAAGGACATAATATTGGACATATCGAAGTAGATAACGAAGTATGTTCGGGAAACATCCATGAGTAAAAATTGATCAAAACGTGCACTGGAAGGACAGACTAGTAGCCTGATCGATGTTAGAATGGTGATTCAATAACCAATAGACTAAGAATCAAGCTATCAACCATTAACTTCAAAGAAATAAGGTTGTTAGAAGTACAGAATCCAAGCGGCACTGTTCACTTATTGTATCCCGGTTAGAATCAACATGGGGACCAAGAAAGAATGGCAATGGTGAGAGAAGATCAATATATCAAGAATCTTAAGGGTGGGGAAATTCTCACGACGTTCTTGACATAAAAGACGGTAATACTCCAAGGTAAAGAAGAACAATTGCTGGATAGCAAGGAACTCAAGGTATAACACAAAACAAAACAAAAACAAGTTTTGTGTTGGAAGGAATGCAATAATGTTGTCGATGATAACACAAAATCATCGAGGGGCAAGGATGATATTTCTCTTCATGAATTCAATAGATATCTTGGAAGAGCTCAGAATGTTTATGATGAGCACGACACATTTGTCGAGAGATTTCATGAAGATGCAATCGATCAGCGATGACATCAAGCTAAAGGAATGATGAAGCGAAGGGTTATTGGAACCAAGGGTATGACACAAACTCAAAATCAAGCTTGCTGTTCAAGGTGAAATGATATGACAGGGAAGATCGACAGAAGATTAGCTCATCGTCGAAAATTATGCTCCAGGAATAAGGAGCAGGTAGTATAGTTTAAAGTAAGCACGATGATGATATAGCCAATCAGGCTAAGAATGACAGGAGTTGAATTTAAATTTCCCAGCAATACATTACTAGGAGTATTGAATCACATGGTGGATTCGATTCACTTATCGATGTTCTCAGTTGTCAAACAACTCAAAACCGTGGAATACTGAATCAGTGAGAAGGAATACTTGACGAGTCTCATAAGAAGTATTTGTAGTCCCGTGATATTATCGGGATACCAGGGGGTAATACTCGAAAGGAGATCAGAATAGAAACTGAGCTGGATCGCTGACTGCGATAGCAAGACTTTAATCTTGTCAAAAATAGAAAGGCACTGGAATGGTTTCCTTTCAGATGTAATGAATAAGGTTAGCATGGTCGAGACCATAGCTGCAAGGGATCCAATTATTGACAACGAAAGAATTATTCAAATGATTAAATATTCTTACAAGAAGCTTTCATGATAAGCTCCATATCGAGTCCAGGGGCAAGAACACAAAGGATCGAGGTCGACTCCCACTTTTCGGATAAACCTTCATTTACTTCTCGCCTTCGAAGAAGTGTTGTAACATTGAAATTTCATATGACGAAAAGCCAGTAGAGTATAACCCGCATAAATTTTCGAGTTCACACTGATTAGGGAAGGCCTAGGTTCAACCCATCGGGGCATCTTAGGAACATATAGCACAAACTTTAGGAGTAAATAACACGAGCTCGAAAGCAGAGCATGTTGACAAAAGGAGAGGATACAATTTATCAAAGGCATTATGTATCAAGGAAGAACTCGCAGGGCGGTAAAATATGAAGGACATCGTCGAGAAATTATCAAACAAAGGATCTAATAGTCCATAGTGGAGCTGATGTGAGCATCGGCACACAACCAGATGAAGAAAGAATGCGAAGGCATCGGATATAGGACATCTGAATAATTTGATGCTTAGATAACGAAGGAATTATGAATTCCAAGTCAAGGGATCAGAAGCAACGCTCTGATTAGGGATGGATAAGTTGAATAGCCTTAGGGGTACAATCGACGGCAATTTGATGAGGATTGCGAGCATTCGCAACATATCAAATCAAGTGACTCAAAATTATAATGATGAAGGATGCTAATGAATATTGCAAGTCATATGGAACGCAACCATAATGCAAGCAGACGGTAGAGGATTACCGGAATATCAGATAGTATTTCAATGTATATTGTGAATCCTATGAACAACAGGGAAAGAACGGATACTCGGTAGGTGCGAGGAATTATCCGTAGGGGGTATTCATGTGGCAAGAACTGTAAGGCAGTAGGCCCAAAGGATTCTCGGAATACGGAGAATTTTTCAGGGTATCAAGTAAAACAGGGGCAACTGGGAACGAAGGTATGAACGACAAGTGTAAGCAGTTATCCATAAGGATTTATCGGTGGCCAGGAATAGCAAAGTGGTGGGCACAAAGTCTCGAGAGAATATCGGAGAGTATCTTCGGAATCTTCTGTGTGAAGCAGGCCATCATCTGGAATGAAGGGGCTCTCCGGGTGGATGTAATCACGAGATCGTAATGTTTGAGTTAGTAAATTCATTTTAACCCGAATAGAAGAGAGATCAGAGTCCCGGAGTATAGACGAGGAATAAAAGATCCTAATACCACCCAATGAGACGTGGGCCCGTAAGACACACAGCCATGTTAGTAAAAGTTTTGCAATGTCTAGACTCGACTTCGGCCAAGGAGTATGGAAGGGGGGGTTCCTACAGGCAGTCGGCTCTGATACACCAACTTGTGACGCCCCGATTCAATCGTACACTAATCATACACGCAAACGTGTACGATCAAGATCAGGGACTCACGGGAAGATATACACACACAACTCTAAAAGTAAAATAAGTCATACAACATCATAATACAAGCCAGGGGCCTCGAGGGCTCGAATACCAGTGCTCGATCATAGACGAGTCAGCGGAAGCAACAATATCTGAGTACAGACATAAGTTAAACAAGTTTCGCCTAAGATGGCTGCACAAACCGGGATACATATCGAAAGAGGCGCAGGCCTCCTGCCTGGGATCCTCCTAAACTACTCCTGGTCGTCGTCGACAGCCTGCCGTAGTAGTAGGCACCTCCAGAGTAGTAGGGGTCGTCGTCGACGGTGGCGTTGGCTCCTGAACTCAGCATCTGGTTGTGACAACCAGAAAGAAAAGAAAGGGGGAAAAAGGGGGGAGCAAAGCAATCGTGAGTACTCATCCAAAGTACTCGCAAGCAAGGAGCTACACTACAAATGCATGGGTTATGTGTAAAGGGCCATATCAGTGGGACTGAACTGCAGAAAGCCAGAATAGAGGGGGGATATAATCCTGTCGAAGACTACGCTTCTGGCAGCCTCATCTTGCAGCATGTAGAAGAGAGTAGATGGTAAGTTCACCAAGTAGCATCGCATAGCATAATCCTACCGACGATCCTCTCCTCGTCGCCCTGTGAGAGAGCGATCACCGGGTTGTATCTGGCACTGAAAGGGGTGTGTTTATTAAGTATCCGGGTTTAGTTGTCATAAGGTCGAGGTACAACTCCGGGTCGTCCTTTCACGAGGGACAAGGCTATTCGAATAGTAAACTTCCCTGCAGGGGTGCACCACATTACCCACAACGCTCGATCCTCTGGCCGGGCACACTTTCCTGGGTCATACCCGGCCTCGGAAGATCAACACGTCGCAGCCCTACCTAGGCCTAACAGAGAGGTCAGCCGCCGGTCTAAATCCTATGTGCGCAGGGGTCTGGCCCATCGCCCATTGCACACCTGAACGTTGCGTGGGCGGCCGGAGAGCAGACCAAGCAACCTCCATTACAAAGGAAGTTGGTTACGCGGGCCAACCGGCGCGCGCCGCTCAGTCGCTGACGTCTAGGAGGCTTCGGCTGATACCACGACGTCGAGTATACCATAACTGTTCTCCGCGTGGGGTTAGGCGCGTATAGGCTCGTAGCCAGACTCAGATCAATACCCAATCTCGTTAAGCGTGTTATTTTGAAGTAACCGGGACGCGAACAGGGCAGGCCCACCTGTCTCGTAGGTGGTCACAACCTACCCTGTCGCTCCGCCACCAAGTAACACTCGGGGGCCGTCGGGAACCTAGGCCCACCTTGCCTGGATGGAACCACCTGCCCCTTCAGCCCCCATCTCCGAACAGTAACATAAGTATGTAATAGTATATAGTATATGTACCCGTGATCACCTCCCGAGGTGATCAGGCCCAGTAGTATAGCATGGCAGACGGACAGAGTGTAGGGCCACACTTGTAATTCTCGCAACCTATACTAAGCATTTTAGGATGCAGGTAAGGTATCAACAGTAGTAGCAAAGACAGGCTATGCAGCAGAATAGGATTACAAAGCAGAAGAGTAACATGCTACACTACTCTAATGCAAGCAGTGAAAAGTAGAGAGAAGGAATAGGCGATATCGGGTTGATCAAGGGGGGGGGGCTTGCCTGGAAGCTTGGTCGAGAGAGAAGGGTCGTCGACGTAGTAGTCGTTCACGCAGGCAGCGTCGTCAGCGGTCTTCAGCGTCTATCGAGAGAGAAGGAGGGGGGGGAGGAAACAGTAAATACAAAGCAAACAATGCTACACAAAGTATGACATGACAATATGCAGTGCCGAGGTGTTCTACTGCTACTAAAATGATTTAGTTAATTTAGGAATTTATTTGGATTTATTTAATTAAAGTTGGCACTATTCATTTACTGAAAACGGTCTAAAAAGTTCAATGTTCTTATAGTGCGGGCGTCTGACGGGAATACGGAGGACGTATTCGGGTTCGTATCGAAATTCTTAGCAAGTTTCATGTATAGTATTTTCAATCGGAGTTACGGTTTATTTAATATGATTTTCTAAAGTTTTTATTAATTTTCTGATTAATTAATTATTTAAATCTAACATTATCGAAACAGTAATTGATGACGTCAGCATGACATCATGCTGACATCAGCAGTCAACAGTGCTGTTGACTGGGTCAACTACGTGGTGGGTCCCCACGTCATAGACTGATTTATCTAATTAGGGTTAACTAATCTAATTACTTTTAATTATAAAACTAGTTAATTAGGTTAATTAAAAGATTAATTAATTTAATTAATTAATTAAATTTATTTTTATATTTTTATTTTACTTTTTTTCTTTTATAAAAACGTTCTGGGGTGGGCCCCCACGGTCATAGGCCCTGGGGCTTTAGCGGGCGCCGGCTGTAGCGGGCACGGGCGCAACGGTGCCCAGCACCCGTTTGTCGGGAGCAGTCGACGGGGCGGCGAGGCGCGCGGGAAACGGGGGGGTCGGAGAGGGGGCGGGCTGCAGGGGCGGGCGTGGGCGGGCGGTGCGGGCGTGGCGGTGGAGTGGCCAGCAGCGGTGGGATGAGCGGCAGGGGCAGGCGAGCAGCGGAGGGAGGGATGAGGCGGCGGCGCGGCGCACGGGGAAAGAAGCAGCAGGGCGGGGAGTGTCCACCGTTGGTCGGGGGCTCCGCGAGCGCTGGGCGCGTGCAGGGCGTGCGGGAGCGTGGCCGCGTTGGGACCGGCTGGGTTAGCGCCGCGAGGCGGCGCTGAATACTCACGGGCGCGTGCTATCTCGCTCTCACGCTCTCTCTCGTGTGGCTGCGGCAGCGTCGGATCGGTCTTACAGGGACCGGGGAGAGAGGAGGAGGGGCGCGTGGCGTTCTCAACTGGCCGTAGGAATTGGCAGCGGGGCGCGGGGAGGGAGTCGGAGATGACGGCGACGGAGGAGAAGCAGGCCGGCGGGGGAGCGCTCCGGGCGGCGGCGTCCAACAGCGACGGGCGGCGTGGGGAGCGCCGGCGACGAGGCGATGGCGTCGACGAAGAGGTGGTGGAGCGGCACCGGCGAGGTGGTGGTGGCGACGGGGCGCGGCGTCAGGCGAGCGGCGAGGGGCGAGGGGCGCCGTCGAGCGCCCGATCCGATCGGGATCGGGGGAAGCAGAGGGAGGAGTGGCGGATCGTGGGGGGGAAATGGGGGTGGTTACGGGCTAGGGTTTGGTCGGGTGGGGGATAAGGGGAAGCGGGGTGGGCCGGTCGGGCGATCTGTGGTCCAGCTGGGCCACGGCCCAGTGGGGGGGGGGGCGGGTTCTGTTTCTCTTTTCATTTTGTTTTATTTTCTTTTTCTTATTTCTTTTTCTCACATTTTCCTGTTATGTAAATAGTTTGGCACCCAAATGAATTTTGTAAAATATGTGACCTGGTCCATAAATCACAGTGCACTGTAACCTAGCACCAAAAACTAGTTTTGGGTAAATATCATTTCATATTTATTTTGTATTAATAAAAAGGTTATTATTTAATGCTCTCAGCCACTGTTTGAGGTTGTTCAAGTCATTTATCAAATTCCAACAATGTTGTTTACAATTTTAACATAGCCTCAGATTTATCTACTATTTATTGAACATTTTAGTTTCTATGTTGAACAACTTTTATTTTCCACTTTCATTTAAATTTTGAATTTGAGTTAGGAGTTGAAATGCAATATGATGCTAATGATGATTTGACACTGTTAACCTTGCTGACTTGTCATTATCAAAAGTGATTACTGTTGTTAATCACCAGGGGTGTTACAATTCTCCTCATCTATCAAGAATTCTCGTCCCGAGAATTTAAGCGGGGGAGTAGGGGGGGAGTCATGGTTACGAAACTCTAACGGATCTTCTCGGTCCTGGGTGCTCTTCTCGAAGAGGTCGACCCATTACGTTGATGTCTTCATTTCTCTGCTTCAGCTCATCATGAGGAAGTCGGCATCTTTTCTTCGGAAATTCCGTCGTACTTACGAATAGGTGAGGGGCTGCTCTACAACGATAGAATGGTATAAGGGAAAATCATCTGGGGTTATCCCAGGATTGAACACATGAGTATCTCTCGAGTTGAACAAATGAAACACATCGAGAGCCAAGTAAGAAGGTACCATATGAAGTTTCAAGAGGATAGACATATAGAACACAAGAAAGGTTAACAAAACAATGGAAAGGAACATGTGTTTAAACACATATTTCAGGAATATATCCTTCCCAAGGACAAGCAGAGCATGATATCCATGACAGGATATAATGTAGAAAACTCTTTAGGTAGGGGAGAGAAATTTCATGACATTACCCATACAGCGGTGTTTGGATAATTGAGCAGGAAACATTTAGCATTGGGCTTCAAATGTTCTTGTTGAAAATCGGAGTACCATAGACATGCTTTGAGATAGCATTGACATGGTCATCAGGTGAAGATCAGACTTTGGAAACACAAAGGATCCATCAGGAATAACTTATAGAATAAGTCTTACTATTTCCTCATGGAAGAATGGATAGCCTTGCTGAAAAGGATTCTATAACAATAGGGCCTCCTGCCAGGTGTGCTAGGCATGACATCACCTTACCGGGTCACATAAAGACCATTATTATAACTCTTGGAAATATGTTCCAACCATCATATCTGACCGAGATTCAAATCTGATTGGTGATAGGATACCTCAAACTCACGATGCTCGAGGAGAAAAGGTGCGACACAAATTGACGAGATGACATCGAAGATTCTCGGGAAATGAACTATGGAAGCGAGTTCCGAAACAGGAGTTCATCAGTAAACCAATGAGAGGGTGAGGAGGTGGATGATGGAATCAGCGACAATTGATCGAGGTTTCCAAAAAGATGGATTTCCACAATTATGTGATCAAGGACATAATATTGGACATATCGAAGTAGATAACGAAGTATGTTCGAGGAAAACATCCATGAGTAAACATTGATCAAAACGTGCACCTGGAAGGACAGACTAAGTAGCCTGATCGATGTTAGAATGGTGATTCAATAACCAATAGACTAAGAATCAAGCTATCAACCATTAACTTCAAAGAAATAAGGTTGTTAGAAGTACAGAATCCAAGCGGCACTGTTCACTTATTGGTATCCCGGTTAGAATCAACATGGGGACCAAGAAAGAATGGCAATGGTGAGAAGTATCAATATATCAAGAATTCTTAAGGGTGGTGAAATTCTCACGACGTTCTTGACATAAAAGACGGTAATACTCCAAGGTAAAGAAGAACAATTGCTGGATAGCAAGGAACTCAAGGTATAACACAAAACAAAACAAAAACAAGTTTTGTGTTGGAAGGAATGCAATAATGTTGTCGATGATAACACAAATCATCGAGGGGCAAGGATGATATTTCTCTTCATGAATTCAATAGATATCTTGGAAGAGCTCAGAATGTTTATGATGAGCACGACACATTTGTCGAGAGATTTCATGAAGATGCAATCGATCAGCGATGACATCAAGCTAAAGGAATGATGAAGCGAAGGGTTATTGGAACCAAGGGTATGACACAAACTCAAAATCAAGCTTGCTGTTCAAGGTGAAATGATATGACAGGGAAGATCGACAGAAGATTAGCTCATCGTCGAAAATTATGCTCCAGGAATAAGGAGCAGGTAGTATAGTTTAAAGTAAGCACGATGATGATATAGCCAATCAGGCTAAGAATGACAGGAGTTGAATTTAAATTTCCCAGCAATACATTACTAGGAGTATTGAATCACATGGTGGATTCGATTCACTTATCGATGTTCTCAGTTGTCAAACAACTCAAAACCCGTGGAATACTGAATCAGTGAGAAGGAATACTTGACGAGTCTCATAAGAAGTATTTGTAGTCCCGTGATATTATCGGGATACCAGGGGGTAATACTCGAAAGGAGATCAGAATAGAAACTGAGCTGGATCGCTGACTTGCGATAGCAGATACTTTAATCTTGTCAAAAATAGACGAGGCACTGGAATGGTTTCCTTTCAGATGTAATGAATAAGGTTAGCATGGTCGAGACCATAGCTGCAAGGGATCCAATTTATTGACACCGAAAGAATTATTCAAATGATTAAATATTCTTACAAGAAGCTTTCATGATAAGCTCCATATCGAGTCCAGGGGCAAGAACACAAAGGATCGAGGTCGACTCCCACTTCTTCGATACATAACCTTTCATTTACTTCTCGCCTTCGAAGAAGTTGTAACATTGAAATTTCATATGACGAAAAGCCAGTAGAGTATAACCCGCATAAATTTTCGAGTTCACACTGATTAGGGAAGGCCTAGGTTCAACCCATCGGGGCATCTTAGGAACATATAGCACAAACTTTAGGAGTAAATAACACGAGCTCGAAAGCAGAGCATGTTGACAAAAGGAGAGGATACAATTTATCAAAGGCATTATGTATCAAGGAAGAACTCGCAGGGCGGTAAAATATGAAGGACATCGTCGAGTAATAATCCAACAAAGGATCTAATAGTCCATAGTGGAGCTGATGTGAGCATCGGCACACAACCAGATGAAGAAAGAATGCGAAGGCATCGGATTATAGGACATCTGAATAATTTGATGCTTAGATAACGAAGGAATTATGAATTCCAAGTCAAGGGATCAGAAGCAACGCTCTGATTAGGGATGGATAAGTTGAATAGCCTTAGGGGTACAATCGACGGCAATTTGATTGAGGATTGCGAGCATTCGCAACATATCAAATCAAGTGACTCAAAATTATAATGATGAAGGATGCTAATGAATATTGCAAGTCATATGGAACGCAACCATAATGCAAGCAGACGGTAGAGGATTACCGGAATATCAGATAGTATTTCAATGTATATTGTGAATCATATGAACAACAGGGAAAGAACGGATACTCGGTAGGTGCGAGGAATTATCCGTAGGGGGTATTCATGTGGCAAGAACTGTAAGGCAGTAGGCCCAAAGGATTCTCGGAATATCGGAGAATTTTTCAGGGTATCAAGTAATAACAGGGGCAACTGGGAACGAAGGTATGAACGACAAGTGTAAGCAGTTATCCATAAGGATTTATCGGTTGTCAGGAATAGCAAAAGTGGTGGGCACAAAGTCTCGAGAGAATATCGGAGAGTATCTTCGGAATCTTCTGGTGAAGCAGGCCATCATCTGGAATGAAGGGGCTCTCCGGGTGGATGTAATCACGAGATCGTAATGTTTGAGTTAGTAAATTCATTTTAACCCGAATAGAAGAGAGATCAGAGTCCCGGAGTATAGACGAGGAATAAAAGATCCTAATACCACCCAATGATGACGTGGGCCCGTAAGACACACAGCCATGTTAGTAAAAGTTTTGCAATGTCTAGACTCGACTTCGGCCAAGGAGTATGGAAGGGGGGGTTCCTACAGGCAGTCGGCTCTGATACCAACTTGTGACGCCCCCGATTCAATCGTACACTAATCATACACGCAAACGTGTACGATCAAGATCAGGGACTCACGGGAAGATATCACAACACAACTCTAAAAGTAAAATAAGTCATACAAGCATCATAATACAAGCCAGGGGCCTCGAGGGCTCGAATACCAGTGCTCGATCATAGACGAGTCAGCGGAAGCAACAATATCTGAGTACAGACATAAGTTAAACAAGTTGCCGTAAGATGGCTAGCACAAACTGGGATACATATCGAAAGAGGCGCAGGCCTCCTGCCTGGGATCCTCCTAAACTACTCCTGGTCGTCGTCGACAGCCTGCACGTAGTAGTAGGCACCTCCAGAGTAGTAGGGGTCGTCGTCGACGGTGGCGTCTGGCTCCTGAACTCCAGCATCTGGTTGTGACAACCAGAAAGAAAAGAAAGGGGGAAAAAGGGGGGAGCAAAGCAATCGTGAGTACTCATCCAAAGTACTCGCAAGCAAGGAGCTACACTACAAATGCATGGGTATATGTGTAAAGGGCCATATCAGTGGACTGAACTGCAGAAAGCCAGAATAAGAGGGGGGATATCTAATCCTGTCGAAGACTACGCTTCTGGCAGCCTCCATCTTGCAGCATGTAGAAGAGAGTAGATGGTAAGTTCACCAAGTAGCATCGCATAGCATAATCCTACCCGACGATCCTCTCCTCGTCGCCCTGTGAGAGAGCGATCACCGGGTTGTATCTGGCACTTGAAAGGGTGTGTTTTATTAAGTATCCGGTTCTAGTTGTCATAAGGCCGAGGTACAACTCCGGGTCGTCCTTTTACCGAGGGACACGGCTATTCGAATAGATAAACTTCCCTGCAGGGGTGCACCACATTACCCCACACGCTCGATCCCTCTGGCCGGGCACACTTTCCTGGGTCATACCCGGCCTCGGAAGATCAACACGTCGCAGCCCTACCTAGGCCTAACAGAGAGGTCAGCACGCCGGTCTAAATCCTATGTGCGCAGGGGTCTGGGCCCATCGCCCATTGCACACCTGAACATTGCGTGGGCGGCCGGAGAGCAGACCAAGCAACCTCCATTACAAAGGAAGTTGCGTTACGCGGTCCAACCCGGCGCGCGCCGCTCAGTCGCTGACGTCTAGGAGGCTTCGGCTGATACCACGACGTCGAGTACCCATAACTGTTCCCGCGTGGTGGTTAGCGCGTATAGGCTCGTAGCCAGACTCAGATCAAATACCCAATCTCGTTAAGCGTGTTATTTTGAAGTAACCGCGGACGCCGACCAGGGCCAGGCCCACCTGTCTCGTAGGTGGTCACAACCTACCCTGTCGCTCCGCCACAAAGTAACACTCGGGGGCCGTCGGGAACCTAGGCCCACCTCTGCCTGGATGGAACCACCTGCCCCTTCAGCCCCCATCTCCGAACAGTAACATAAGTATGTAATAGTATATAGTATATGTACCCGTGATCACCTCCCGAGGTGATCACGGCCCAGTAGTATAGCATGGCAGACGTAGGGCCACTGATGTAATTCTAGCAACCTATACTAAGCATTTTAGGATTGCAGGTAAGGTATCAACAGTAGTAGCAAAGACAGGCTATGCAGCAGAATAGGATTAACCAAAAGCAGTAACATGCTACACTACTCTAATGCAAGCAGTAGAGAGAAGGAATAGGCGATATCGGGTTGATCAAGGGGGGGGCTTGCCTGGAAGCTGTGTCGAGAGAGAAGGGTCGTCGACGTAGTAGTCGTTCACGGCAGCGTCGTCTGCGGTCTCAGCGTCTATCGAGAGAGAAGGAGGGGGGGAGGAAACAGTAAATACAAAGCAAACAATGCTACACAAAGTATGACATGACAATATGCAGTGCCGAGGTGTTCTACTACCTAACTAAATGATTTAGTTAATTTAGGAATTTATTTGGATTTATTTAATTAAAGTTAGGCACTATTCATTTACTGAAAATGGTCTAAAAGTTCAATGTTCTTATAGCTGCGGGCGTCTGACGGGAATACGGAGGACGTATTCGGGTTCGTATCGAAATTCTTAGCAAGTTTCATGTATAAAGTATTTTCATCGGAATTACGGTTTATTTAATATGATTTTCTAAAGTTTTTATTAATTTTCTGAATTTAATTAATTATTTAAATCTAACATTATCCGAAACAGTAATTGATGACGTCAGCATGACATCATGCTGACATCAGCAGTCAACAGTGCTGTTGACTGGGTCAACTACGTGTGGGTCCCACACGTCATAGACTGATTTATCTAATTAGGGTTAACTAATCTAATTACTGTTTAATTAATTAACACTAGTTAATTAGGTTAATTAAACAGGATTAATTAAGTTAATTAATTAATTAATTAAATTTATTTTTATTATTTTTATTTTACTTTCTTTTCTTTTTATAAAAACGTTCTGGGGTGGGCCCACACTGTCATAGGCCCTGGGGCTTTAGCGGGCGCCGGCGTCAGCGGGCACGGGCGCAACGGGTGCCCAGCACCCGTTCGTTCGGGCGCACGCCCGGGGCTGCGGCGAGGCCGGCCGGGAACGGCGGGGGTCGCGCGAGGGGGCGGGCTGCAGGCTGCGGCGGCGTGGCGCGGGCGGTGCGGCGCGTGGCGGAGTGGCCAGCAGCGGTGGCGATGAGCGGCAGGGGCGGCGAGCAGCGGGAGGGCAGGGATGAGGCGGCGGCGCGGCGCACGGGAAAGAAGCAGCAGGGCGGGGAGCGTCGCGGGGCGGGGCTCGCGCGAGCGCTGGGCGCGTGCAGGGCGTGCGGGAGTGCGGCCGGAGCGTGGGACGCGGCGGTGGGGCGCCGCGAGCGCGGGCGCAGGACGCGCACGGGCGCGGCGAGGCGCGCGCGAGCTCGAGCGCGGGGCTGTGGCAGCGGGCGCGGTAGCAGGGACAGGGAAGAGAGGAGGAGGGGCGCGGGGCGTGCTCACGGGGCCGGTAGGGAAGTGGCAGCGGGGCGCGGGGAGGGAGTCGGAGACGACGGCGATGGAGGAGAAGCAGGCCGGCGGGGGAGCGCTCCGGGCGGCGGCGTCCAATGGCGACGGGCGGCGTGGGGAGCGCCGGCGACGAGGCGATGGCGTCGACGAAGAGGCGGTGGAGCGGCACCGGCGAGGTGGTGGTGGCGACGGGGCGCGGCGTCAGGCGAGGGCGAGGGGCGCCCGAGCGCCCGATCCGATCGGGACGGGGAAGCAGGAGGAGGAGTGGGGATCGTGGGGGGGAGTGGGGGTGTTACTGGCTAGGGTTTGGTCGGGTGGGGGATAAGGGGAAGCGGGGTGGGCCGGTCGGGCGATCTGTGGTCCAGCTGGGCCACGGCCCAGTGGGGGGGGGGGCGGGTTCTGTTTCTCTTTTCATTTTGTTTTATTTTCTTTTTCTTATTTCTTTTTCTCACATTTTCCTGTTATGTAAATAGTTTGGCACCCAAATGAATTTTGTAAAATATGTGACCTGGTCCATAAATCACAGTGCACTGTAACCTAGCACCAAAAACTAGTTTGGGGTAAATATCATTTCATATTTATTTTGTATTAATAAAAAGGTTATTATTTAATGCTCTCAGCCACTGTTTGAGGTTGTTCAAGTCATTTATCAAATTCCAACAATGTTTTTTACAATTTTAACATAGCCTCAGATTTATCTACTATTTATTGAACATTTTAGTTTCTGTGTTGAACAACTTTTATTTTCCACTTTCATTTAAATTTTGAATTTGAGTTAGGAGTTCAAATGCAATATGATGCTAATGATGATTTGACACTGTTAACCTTGCTGACTTGTCATTATCAAAAGTGATTACTGTTGCTAATCACCGGGGGTGTTACAGCCTCATATTCTAGTTTTTCCCCGAGCCCCTGGAATCTCAGGACAAGCCCTGGTAGTGTTCCCTCTAATCGGTCGTCGGCCTGGCCATAATGCTCTCATTTAGGGATCGCTGCAACATCATTTCTACTTCTAGGGGGCTTCTTAAGAGGGGAGGTCGTCTACCTTATCATTCTTGGGAGCAATGGAAAGAAATGAACAATAGGATTTTTGCCGGTGAGTAAGGGTACCTAGTCAGAGGAGGATACCTTGTAGGCACATTTGGACCATATCATCCAAATGAGACATCAAGGCCTTACATCCAACTACGCCGGAGTGGGCACTTGGAGGGGATAAGGACGAAGAAGCTATGTCGCGGCTCTTATGGTTATCATAGATGCATACCCCTAGTCACAGGAACATCTGATCACACGCGTATCCTCCAGAGATAACTACCAAACAAACAACGCTTATCTACTTATATAAAGGGAAGCGATCCAAGCCGGCCGACCGAGTAAGACTTTGGCCGGTCGCACGTGGGCCATTGGATCTAGTGAGATCCTACAACCACAACAAACCACGGACAGTCGCTGCGCGGAGATGTCTGGCTGGCGGGTCCCACGAACCGCTCAAGCACTGTCTTATCCTTTCCATTCAACCAACGCAAGTCTTTCTCCTCCCTGATCCCCTTTCTTCCCAGCACAGGCCCAACCGCCGCCATAGGCAACCGCCACCATTGTTTTTTACATTTGCTCTGGACGCCTTAATGTCAATGAGGCCGCCACTACAGGCAAAAACACCGATGCAGGCACCACCACCGCAGTTTTTGCTTTTCTCTTGGCACCCCACTGCAGGCAACTTCTCTCGCCATCGTGCGCATCCAACAAGCCTCACGATTGCCGATGGGCGAGCTCACGAGCCAGCCATCCGGCTGCGACCGGAGCCGCGGTGGTCATCGACAAAGAGGTGATGGAAATATGCCCTAGAGGCAATAATAAAATGGTTATTATTATATTTCCTTAATCATGATACAGGTTTATTATTCATGCCATAATTGTATTGACCAGAAACTTAAATGCATGTGTGGATACATAAACAAATACCGTGTCCCTAGTGAGCCTCTACTAGACTAGCTCGTTGATCAAAGATGGTCAAGGTTTCCTAACCATAGACATGAGTTGTTATTTGATAACGGGATCACATCATTAGGAGAATGATGTGATGGACAAGACCCATCTGTTAGCTTAGCATATGATCGTTCAGTTTATTGCTACTGCTTTCTTAATGTCAAATACATGTTCCTTCGACCATGAGATCATGCAACTCTCGGATACCGGAGGAATACCTTGTGTGCTATCAAATGTCATAACGTAACTGGGTGATCATAAAGATGCTCTACAGGTATCTCCGAAAGTGCCTGTTGAGTTGGCGTGAATCGAGATTGGGATTTGTCACTCCGTGTATCGGAGAGGTATCTCTGGGCTCTCTTGGTAATACACATCACAAGAAGCTTGCAAGCAAAGTGACTAAGGAGTTAGTTGCAAGATGATGTATTACAGAACGAGTAAAGAGACTTGCCGCTAACGAGATTGAACTAGGTATAGAGATACCGACGATCGAATCTCGGGCAAGTAACATACCGACAGACAAAGGGAATTACATATGTTGTCATAAAGGTTCAACTGATAAAAGATCTTTGTGGAATATGTAGGAATCGATATGGGCATCCAAGTCCCGCTATTGGTTATTGACCAGAGAGGTGTCTCGGTCATGGCTACATAATTCCCGAACCCGCAGGGTCGCACGCTTAACGTTCGTTGACGCTAGAGTAGTATTGGGATATTTGATACGTGGTAACCAAATGTTGTTCGGAGTCCCGGATGAGATCCCGGACATCATGAGGGTCTCGGAATGGTCGAGAGGTAAATATTTATATATGAGAAGTCATATTTTGGGTTCCGGAAAAAGGTGCAGTTTTTTCGGTATTGTACTGGGAAGCTTCCAGAAGGTTCTGGAGGATTCTGGAGGGGTCCGGAAGTCCACAAGTGGGTCCACCATGACCCAAGGGCTAGCATGGGCTGTGGGGAGGCACCCTGGCCTTATTGGGCTAGGCGCACCAAGTCCTCAAAAGCCCATGTGGCTAGGGAAGGCAAAAAAGGAAGGAGTCCTAGTAGGAATAGGATTGGACTTGGAGTCCAAGTCCTCTCCCCCTTAGCAGCGCCCTAGGTCTTGGAGGGGCTTTTTCCCACGCCCCTACACCTATATATAGAGGGGAGGGGGCTCCCCAAGAGTACACACCAAGCCCTTGGTGCCCATGTCTCTCCCGTTACTCCGTAGTTCCACCGCCTCGTCCCGACGGCGCTTAGCGAAGCGCTGTCGGTGCTCCACTACCACCATCACCACCACACCGTCGTGTTGGTTGTGATCCCATCTACTTCTCCTCTCCCGCTTGCTGGATCAAGAAGGAGGAGACGCCATCGAGCCGCACGTGTGCTAAACTCGGAGGTGCCGTCCGTTCGGCACTAGATCGGTTGGATCGTGATAGGATCACGAAGAGTACGACTACATCAACCGCGTGATAAACGCTTCCGCTTAGCGATCTACATGGGTATGTAGATGGTCTCCCCCTCTCGTAGCTATGCATCTCCATGGATAGATCTTGCGTGTGCGTAGATTTTTTTTTTCCATGCAACGTTCCCCAACAGTGGCATCATGAGCCAGGTCTATGCGTAGATGATATGCACGAGTAGAACACAAAGGAGTTGTGGGCGGTGATGGTCATACTGCCTACCACCAACATCTTATTTTGATTCGGCGGCATTGTGAGATGAAGCGGCCCGGACCAGCCTTACATGTCCACGTACATGAGACCAGTTCCACCGACTGACATGCAACTTGTTTTGCATAAAGGTGGCTGCCGGGTGTCTGTTTCTCCTACATTAGTTGAATCGAATTTGACTACGGCCAATCCTTGAAGAAGGTTAAAACAACAAACTTGATAATCACCATTGTGGTTTTGCTTAGGTAAGAACGGTTCTTGCTAGTTGCCCGTAGCAGCCACGTAAAACTTGCAACAACAAAGTAGAGGATGTCTAACTTATTTTTGTAGGGTATGTTGTGATGTGATATGGTCAAGACGTGATGTGATATACGTTGTTGTATGAGATGATCATGTTTTGTAATATCGACAACCGGCAGGAGCCTTAGGGTTGTCTCTTAATTATTGTATGAAATGCAAGCACCATGTAATTGCTTTACTTTATCGCTATGCGTTAGCAATAGTTCTAGAAGCAATAGTTGGCGAGACGACCCCGACACAATGATGGAGATCAAGGTGTCGAGATGGTGACGATGGAGATCATGACGATGCTTTGAAGATGGAGATCAAAAGCACAAGATGATGCTGGCCATATCATGTCACATATTTTGATTGCATGTGATGTTTATCCTTTATGCATCTTATTTTGCTTAGAACGACGGTAGCATTATAAGATGATCCCTTCACTAAATTTCAAGATAATAGTGTTCTCCCCGAGTATGCACTATTGCTAAAGTTCATCATTTCGAAGCACCTCGTGATGATCGGGTGTGATAGACTCTACGTTCACATACAAGGGGTGTAAGCCAGATTTACACACGCGGAATACTTGGGTTAAACTTGACAAGCCTAGCATGTACAGACATGGTCTCGGAACACTGGAGACCGAAAGGTCGAACATGAGTCATATAGTAGATATGATCAACATGAAGATGTTCACCATTGATGACTACTCCATCTCACGTGATGATCGGACATGGGTTAGTTGATTTGGATCATGTATCATTTAGACAACTTGAGGGATGTTGATTTAAGTGGGAGTTCATTAGTAATTTGATTAATTGAACTAAGATTTATCATGAACATAGTCAAAATGTCTTTGCAAATTATGTTGTAGTTCAATAGCTCGCGATGTAGCTTCCCCGTTTTTTGATACGTTCCTAGAGAAAACTAAGTTGAAAGTTGATGGTAGCAATAATGTGGACTGGGTCCGTGATCTGAGGATTATCCTCATTGCTGCACAGAAGAATTATGTCCTTGATGCACCGCTAGGTGACAGACCTATTGCAGGAGCTGATGCAGACGTTATGAATGTTTGGCAAAGCCTGATCTGATGACTACTTGATAGTTTAGTGCGCCATGCTTTACGGCTTAGAATCGGGGCTCCAAAGACGTTATGAACGCCATGGAACATATGAGATGTTCCAAGAGCTGAAATTGGTATTTCAGGCTCATGCCCGTGTTGAGAGGTATGAGACCTCTGACAAGTACTTTGCCTACAAGATGAAGGAGAATAGCTCAGCCAGTGAGCGTGTGCTTAGAATGTCTGGGTACTACAATCGCTTGAATCAAGTGGGAGTTAATCTTCCAGATAAGATAGTGATTGACAGAATTCTCCAGTCACTATCACCAAGCCACTAGAGCTTCATGATGAACTATAATATGCAAGGGATGATGAAAATGATTCCCGAGCTCTTCGCGATGCTGAAATCAGCGGAGGTAGAAATCAAGAAGGAGCATCAAGTGTTGATGGTTTACAAGACCACTAGTTTCAAGAAAAAGGGCAAGGGAAATAAAGGGAACTTCAAGAAGAATGGCAAGCAAGTTGCCGCTCCCGTGAAGAAGCCCAAAGCTGGACCCAATCCTGAAACTGAGTGCTTCTACTGCAAGGGAAATGGTCACTGGAAGCGGAACTGCCCCAAATACTTGGCGGATAAGAAGGATGGCAAAGTAAAGAAAGGTATATTTGATATACGTGTTATTGATGTGTACCTTACTGGTGCTCATAGTAGCCCCTAGGTATTTGATACCGGTTCAGTTGCTAAGATTAGTAACTCAAAACAGGAGTTGCAGAATAAATAGAGACTAGTTAAGGGCAAGGTGACGATGTGTGTTGGAAGAGTTTCCAAGATTGATATGATCACCATCGCATACTCCCTCTACCTTCGGGATTAGTGTTGAGCCTGAATAAATGTTATTTGGTGTTTGTGTTGAGCATGAACAAGATTAGATCGTGTTTATTGCAATACGGTTATTCATTTAAGTCAGAGTAATTGTTGTTCTGTTTACATGAATAAAACCTTCTATGGTCATACACCCAACGTGAATGGTTTATTGAATCTCGATCGTAGTGATATATATATTCATAATATTGATGCCAAAAGATGCAAAGTTGATAATGATAGTGCAACATACTTGTGGCACTCCGTTTAGGTCATATTGCTGTAAAGCACATGAAGAAACTCCATGCGGATGAACTTTTGGAATCACTTGATTATGAATCATTTGATACTTGCGAACCATGCCTCATGGGCAAGATGACTAAAACTCCGTTCTCCGGAACAATGGAGCGAGCTAATGACTTATTGGAAATAATACATACCGATGTATGCGGTCCGATGAGTGTTGAGGCACGCGGCGGGTATCATTATTTTCTAACGTTTACAGATGATTTGAGTAGATATGGGTATATCTACTTAATGAAACACAAATCTGAAACATTTGAAAAGTTCAAATAATTTCAGAGTGAAGTAGAGAATCATCATAACAAGAAAATAAAGTTTCTACGATCTGATCGTGGAGGTGAATATTTGAGTTACGTGTTTGGCCTTCATTTAAAACAATGTGGAATTGTTTCACAACTCACGCCACCTGGAACACCACCGCATAATGGTGTGTCCAAACATCGTAACCGTACTTTATTAGATATGGTTCGTTCTATGATGTCTCTTACCGATTTGCCTTTATCATTTTTGGGTTATGCATTAGAGACAGCCGCATTCACGTTAAATAGGGCACCGTCTAAATCCGTTGAGACGACACCGTATGAACTATGGTTTGGCAAGAAACCTAAAGCTGTCATTTCTTAAAGTTTGGGGATGCGACACTTGTGTCAAAAAGGCTTCAGCTTGATAAGCTCGAACCCAAATCGGAGAAGTGCGTCTTCATAGGATACCCTAAGGAAACTATTGGGTACACCTTCTACCATAGATCCGAAGGCAAGATCTTGGTTGCCGAGAATGGGTCCTTTCTAGAGATGGAGTTTCTCTCGAAAGAAGTGAGTGGGAGGAAAGTATAACTTGATGAGGTAGTTGTACCTTCTCTCGAATTGGAAAGTAGCTCACCAGGGAAAAATGTTTCCGTGATGCCTACACCAACTAGAGAGGAAGATAATGATGATGATCATGAAACTTTAGATCAAGTTACTACTGAACTTCGTAAGTCAACCAGAACACGTTCCGCACCAGAGTGATAATCCTGTCTTGGAAGTCAAGTTGTTAGACAACGGCGAACCTACGAACTATGAAGAAGCTATGATGAGCCTAGATTCCGACAAATGGCTTGTGGCCATGAAATCTGAGATAGGATCCATGTATGAGAACAAAGTGTGGACTTTGGTGGACTTGCCCGATGATCGGCAGGCCATTGAAAATAAATGGATCTTCAAGAGGAAGACGGACGTTGATGGTAATATCACTGTGTACAAAGCTCGACTTGTCGCGAAAGGTTTTCGACAAAGGGTTGACTACGATGAGACTTTCTCACCCGTAGCAATGCTTAAGTCTGTCCGAATCATGTTAGCAATTGCCGCATTTTATGAAATCTGGCAAATGGACGTCAAAATTGCATTCCTTAACGGATTTCTTAAAGAAGAGTTGTATATGATGCAACCAGAAGGTTTTGTCGATCCTAAAGGTGCTAACAAAGTGTGCAAGCTCCAGTGATCCATCTATGGACTGGTGCAAGCATCTCGGAGTTGGAATATATGCTTTGATGAGGTGATCAAAGCATATGGTTTTATACAGACTTACGGTGAAGCCTGTATTTACAAGAAAGTGAGTGGGAGCTCTGTAGCATTTCTGATATTATATGTGAATGACATATTGTTGATTGGAAATGATATAGAATTTCTGTATAGTATAAAAGGATACTTGAATAAGAATTTTTAATGAAAAACCTCGGTGAAGCTACTTACATATTGGGCATCAAGATCTATAGGGATAGATCGAGACGCTTAATAGGACTTTCACAAAGCACATACCTTGGCAAAAGTTTTGAAGAAGTTCAAAATGGATTAGTCAAAGAAAGGGTTCTTGCCTGTGTTGCAAGGTGTGAAGTTGCGTAAGACTCAAAGCCCGACCACGACAGAAGATAGAGAGAGAATGAAAGTCATTCCCTATGCCTCAGCCATAGGTTCTATAAAGTATGACATGCTGTGTACCAGACTAGTTGTGTGCCTTGCCATGAGTTTGGCAAGGGGGTACAATGGTGATCCAGGTGTGGATCACTGGACAGTGGTCAAAATTATCCTTAGGTACCTAAAGAGAACTAAGGAAATGTTTCTCGGTTATGGAGGTGATAAAGGGTTCGTCGTAAAGGGTTACGTGGATGCAAGCATTAACACTAATCCAGATGACTCTGAGTCTCAATCTGGATACGTATTGAATGTGGGAACAGTTAGCTAGAGTAGCTTTATGCAGAGCATTGTAGACATAGACATTTGCAAAGTACACACGGATCTGAATGTTGCAGACCCGTTGACTAAAACCTCTCTCACATGCAAAACATGATCACACTCTAGTAAAATGTTTGGGTGTTAATCACATGGCGATGTGAACTAGATTACTTACTCTAGTAAACTCTTTGGGTGTTAGTCACATGGTGATGTGAACTATGGGTGTTAATCACATGACGATGTGAACTAGATTATTGACTCTAGTGCAAGTGGGAGATTGATGGAAATATGCCCTAGAGGCAATAATAAAATGGTTATTATTATATTTCCTTAATCATGATAAAGGTTTATTATTCATGCTAGAATTGTATTGACCGGAAACTTAAATACATGTGTGGATACATAAATAAATACCATGACCCTAGTGAGCCTCTACTAGACTAGCTCGTTGATCAAAGATGGTTAAGGTTTCCTAACCATAGACATGAGTTTTCATTTGATAACGGGATCACATCATTAGGAGAATGATGTGATGGACAAGACTCATCTGTTAGCTTAGTATATGATCGTTCAGTTTATTGCTACTGCTTTCTTAATGTCAAATACATGTTCCTTCGACCATGAGATCATGCAACTCCCGAATACCGGAGGAATACCTTGTATGCTATCAAACGTCACAACGTAACTGGGTGATCATAAATATGCTCTACAGGTATCTTGGAAGGTGTCTGTTGAGTTGGCGTGAATCGAGATTGGGATTTGTCACTCCGTGTATCGGAGAGGTATCTCTGGGCCCTCTCGGTAATACACATCACAAGAAGCTTGCAAGCAAAGTGACTAAGGAGTTAGTTGCAAGATGATGTATTACGGAACGAGTAAAGAGACTTGCCGGTAACGAGAATGAACTAGGTATAGAGATACCGACGATCGAATCTCGGGCAAGTAACATACCGACAGACAAAGGGAATTACGTATGTTGTCATAAAGGTTCAACTGATAAAAGATCTTTGTGGAATATGTAGGAATCAATATGGGCATCTAGGTCCCGCTATTGGTTATTGACCGGAGAGGTGTCTCGGTCATGACTACATAATTCCCGAACCCGCAGGGTCGCACGCTTAACGTTCGTTGACGCTAGAGTAGTATTGGGTTATTTGATGAGTGGTAACCAAATGTTGTTCGGAGTCCTAGATGAGATCTCGAACATCATGAGGAGTCTCGAAATGGTCGAGAGGTAAAGATTTATATATGGGAAGTCATATTTTGGGTTCCGGAAAAAGGTGCAGTTTTTTTCAGTATTGTACCGGGAAGCTTCCAGAAGGTTCCGGAGGATTCTGGACTGGTCCGGAAGTCCACAAATGGGTCCACCATGACCCAAGGGCTAGCATGGGCTGCGAGAAGGCGCCCTGGCCTTATTGTGCTAGGCGCACCAAGTCCTCAAAAGCCCATGTGGCTAGAGAAGGCAAAAAAGGAAGGAGTCCTAGTAGGAATAGGATTGGACTTGGAGTCCAAGTCCTCTCCCCCTTAGCTGCACCCTAGGGCTTGGAGGGGCTGTTTCCCACACCCCTCCACCTATATATAGAGGGGAGGGGCGCCCCAAGAGTACACACCAAGCCCTTGGTGCCCCTCTCTCTCCTATTAGTCTGTAGTTCCACCGTCTCGTCCCGGCGACGCTTAGCGAAGCGCTGTCAGTGCTCCACCACCACCATCACCACCACGCCGTCGTGTTGGTTGTGATCCCATCTACTTGTTCTCTCCCGCTTGCTGGATCAAGAAGGAGGATACGTCATCGAGCCGCACGTGTGCTAAACTCGGAGGTGTCGTCCGTTCAGCACTAGATCGGTTGGATCGTGATCGGATCACGAAGAGTACGACTACATCAACCGCGTGATAAATGCTTCCGCTTAGCGATCTACAAGGGTATGTAGATGCTCTCCCCTTCTCGTAGCTATGCATCTCCATGGATAGATCTTGCATGTGCGTAGATTTTTTTTTTGTTTTCCATGCAACATTCCCCAACAAGGGGCATGTTGCAACATATTTAGAAGGGGGAGGAGCGCCCCACAACTTGTAGCTTTGCACGCGGCCGTGCTGGAACTAACGGGCGAAGAAGTTGCAACCGGCACACGCCCGTGTTGGAACTGCCAGGCGGATCTGTGCTGGAACTGACCACAAGCTCTGCTGCAAGTTGCAACCGGCCAGCCATTTTGCTGGAACCGGCATCTACAATTGCTACAATCGGCTACACGATGTGCTGGAAGTGGCGGCGCCCTCGCTGCCAAGGCATTTTTTTTTTGCTAGAAGAAGTGTATTTTTTTGCTGGAACTGAGTTAATTTTTTCTATAATCGGTCAGTGGGAGTTCTTCCTGATGAGTTGTTTTGCTCGAGCCGGTGTTCAATTTTGCTGGAACCTGGTAATTTTTTGCTTCAGCCGACAAATGTAGGATTTGTTGCTTTCAGAGGGATTTTTTGTTGGGCATGACTGTGCAAGTTGACGACTGTGAATGCACGCTAGAATTGGCCGGCGCCAGAACTACAATGGCCTGGTTCGCAAGCGACGGACGCGACTTGCGGCGATCGCGAGCTTCAGCAGAAGGGTGGCAGGGGGCTACGCCACTAGTGCTGCGATGAGTGGTGACGCAAGGGGACGGGGTGATGCCGCCCCTCGCGGTAGCGCACATGTGTGGGGGCCGAAGGCAAAGTCGCTCGCGGGGAACATAAGGAGGGGATTTCTTTTTGCATTGACCAAAGCGAGAGGAACGAGATGATTCAGGAAGAGACATCCAACGGTGTAGGATGGCTTAATCCAATAGGTATGCAGTGACCGGCCTGGCGATTGTGCCGGTTGACCGGCGCCTAGCACGCGCCTGATATAAAGGTATGACGTGGTCACACCAAAGATCATCGGTTCTAGGAGGATAAAAGCCCGTAGCCTGGCCTAAACGATTAGTTCTACATCATTGTAATCATCTCATCAATGAATAAAAATAGATAGACATACCACATGACACATGTAATAAGCAATTCAAATTATTAAAAAAATAGATGGACATGACGCAAGGATTTTTCCGATCTAGGGTGCTAAGCCTGGGTAAAAACACCTTGTTACCTTCACCACCAATGAATTTCTTTCGGGCACAACTCATCTTCCTACTTTCTTCCACGACTACACATAGATTGTCAAATTGGCCGTCCATTAGTCGTCAATAATTTTCAGTAACATATTAGTCCCTCCGCTCACAAGTATAAAATGCTTTAGATATTTTAAAATGGACATCATACAAGCTAAAATGAGTGCATAAATACATTATAGTGTGTCTATATACATCTGATTTAGAAAAAAAAGTTAAAATATCTTACATTTATGAATGGAGGGAGTAGCTATTAATTTGAAAGCCATATAAGCTCGTGAGCCATAGAAATGTTTTCAAGAGGTAAGACTTAGTGGGAAGAATTTTTTTGAAATTGAGTACCGTAGAAAAGAAATCATATGCTTCCTTTTTAGTCGAGTTGAGTCGTATGGTTTCTAATTATGTGGATCAAAGGACCACAACACTACAGAAAAATTTGTAAGGGCATCTCCAACGTTGAGTCCCAAACCAGTCATCATATTCGTTCGTGGACCGGTGGAGACCAGTCCATGAATAATGACGCGGGAGCCGACCACGTAACCGTGTCCGCATCTATTTCAAATTAAATTTGAACAAACTGGATGAATTTCATCAAACACGATTGAATTTAGCAAAGTTCGGACATAATTTACATAAAACAGATGATATTTCGTCCGTTTAACTAAAGCAAGCTTGCAACACTCAAAAGTAATTATGAAAAATAGCACAATGCATCTATAAATAGCATGCAAATATCACTACTACAACAATAGTTCAAATTCAATGAGATAACCGGATGTTAAACAAGTTTTTCGAATTCACCGAGGCCAAATTCAACGATACTAGAATCAGAGCCGGTGCATGTCGCCCCACATAGGTTGCCCCTTGAGTTTTATCAAACAATGTATATGCCTGAATGATTTGCCCTTGTTCCTGTAGTACATCACGACAGAGCGTGCAGGCTATACGGTGTATAGAGCAACATTGAGTGGATGAATGAATTAACCAACATGTTGAGCAACAAGAAGCAAACTTACGATCTCCATGGTTGATGCCCCAATGGTCACATTGTTTCCACTCATTCAACCGTGTTGCAAAACTTCACGGCAAAGTTGCAGATGGTGTACCATTGATGTGATATCGACCTCACATTGTGTTCATGGATGATGTGCATGCCGTAGGGCGCAAAGTGCTTTCGCACGTGAAACGAAGCATTTGCGCGCCACCAAAAGACCGAGCCCTTGAGTTCTAGCCTCTAAAGTCCACATATACGGTCAACCACGCATCACACGACAACCCATCCTCCTTCATCGAGTAATCCACCATCATGTTTACTCTACAAAACAACAAGTTCAAAAAACTCAACGACATTTGACTGATGATGTGCCGGGCGTGGTGTCCTCCATGGACGTCGTCAGCAGGGGCGGAGGGTACCTAGCTGTAGAGGGTTCTGGGTGGATGGCGGCGTAGTACAAGGAGGGCATATGCATTGGTGAGGCTGCAGACGTCCTATGATGCCTACGCAGTGCCAGAGAGGTACAACAGCGGCGGCGAACGAGGAAGGTGTGGATGCAAAGTAAGGGGAGAGGGGCAGGGGCGGAGTGGAAGAAAAATAGACCGGGAGGGAGATTTGAATGGGCCAGGGTGTCATAGTCATACGTGGCGGCGGTCCGGACTTCCACAAAGTCTCTCCCCGGTTTGCGGGAAAACGAACGTCCGAACTGCTCCGTGGAGTTGGATCGCAAAATAAATCCGGACAGCTCGGTCCGAACAAAGGCGGGCGATTTGAGTGTCAACATCGGAGATGCCCTGAGATGCAACCCTAATAAATTCCTCTGGATGGAAGAGACATCTCGAAGTGAAAATCAAACTCCATGAAAACTCCATGAGTATGTCAGAGCTATATATGATAGTATTGGTTCCAACTTGCTAAGATGCAATCTGGGTCAATTTCTTATACGGTCAAGTTGTTGAACGTAGATCTAGAGGTTAAGGTCAACTTCCTCACATTTGGGGAGATAGAATTGCACATGGAACAGCTCTAGATTCGAGTCCCAGTTTAAGGTTTCAACCTCAGCCAACCCGTCAAGAGTTGGTGTGCCTCCAACTTCCAGATTAATGATTGATTGGGGAGCCTGTCATGGTAATGATATTTATGGGTAATCATTTTGATGGGGCACGCAGGCATCTCTAGCCTGAGCCCATAAAGCGGCGACGATGTATGTATCCGTGGCGTCCTCAAGCACAACACGATGGATCACCACGCGTAGTTCATGGGCAGTCATAGCAGAAGAAGCAAGGCAGTTATAGCGTCATGTGACGGAAGACGGCAACGGCAACGACGAGGACGTGACATGAGGACCGGCAAGAGTGACAGCAGACAAAGTGGCCATACATGATGTTGGTGTATCAATTATCAACATGAAACAGTTGAGAGCACAAGGGGGATGGGGATTAGAGAGGTACAGGCGCACACGATCGATGAGTGCTTGAGCTGTGAGGGCGTGACATGCGGAACGAAAACAGGAGCAGATTGCACACGGTGGCATTTTTCCGATGAAGTGTACAGTAATCCCCACGATGATGGCCATAGCTTTTGCTAATCTTGTTTTTTTAATAAAGACACCGTAAAAACATCTTAAATCTAATTAATATCGGATAGACAACTGAATGTAGACACATGTAAATAATAAAATTGCATTAAATTACATAATAGCCTTCTTTTTTCTTTGAGTGTACGCCGTCTGCCAGAGATTGAAAATTGCACTAAAACAACTAAAGAAAGCGACACATGCGAATGCCCTCGCCATACCAGGCTTTAAAGACCGCAATCGTCACTCGCCCCTTAAGACGAGATTTAAAAGTAGTTGAAGTAGCATCGGCTGGAGTATCATCTCACACAGAACATGCTTGCAATCCATCACCATCAGCACAACACAGAGGCTTGAAGAAACCAGACCAAGCAACAGAACAACACAAAAGAAGATGTCGAAGTCGCCACACCAATATCCAGCCATAAGCTCTCCTTGAAGACAAATGAACTACCAAAATCTAAAGGGAACAAACAGACCTGGGGACACAAACTCTCACAGCCCTTCATCGGTGCCAGATCGGACGTCGTCAAGATAGGGAAAGACATGAGAGACCTTATTCGAACACGCTATTGTCATCATCATCTCGTCGATGTCGCCAGAGAAGAAAAACTAAAAAAAAAAAATGAGACGGACGGGTCCCTACTCCTCTTGCCGCCGCCGAGGCCGCCGGACGGAAAATATGAGGGGAACGAGGCGGTGGTGGTAGTTGTGGGCTTGTGGCAGGGGTGGCGGCTAGGGTTAGGAGGCCGCCGCCAGGCGGGAAACGAACTTTTGCTAATCTTGTTAGTTGGTATCCTATCTTAATTTTGCTAGGGCTGGTTGGTGCTCGTTAATACAGTACCTCACAGCTGGGAGATAAATGGCTGTTGGTCTAACAAAACCAAGTGCATGCATGGCAGCTTTACAAGCATGTCAAGCAACGAATACCTTTATGTGAGTTTTATACAAGCACTTCCCCTGGACACAGCTCACCCATTAGTAGTCGTTGATGATGGCGCGGGGTAGAATATTTGCTTTCGTTTTGCTTTACTTGTAAGGCCAGGGCTGGATTATTTAGTGAATCTGATACTGTCTCCAGCTAAGTGCTCCGTAGGATGCATATGCTTCAGCTTTTCGGTATCAAGCTGTTCATTAGAGCATCTCTAGCAAACCCCGTATAACGTCGACCCGCAAAACGCGTTTACAGTTTTTATACGGTTTTGCGGGCCGGCGCGGGCGGCCGCAGAGTCAGACCCCGCAAAACGGACTCGTATAAAAAGATATTCGCAGAATATGCTCTTTTACGGGTCGGCTTTGCGGGGTCTTCTCTTGCGCCACTCCCGCCGGTCCGCAAATATCAATACCACACCACAAATACAACAATCATCCACATTATAAATAATTATTAAGAAAAAATATCAATACCACAGCACAATACAACAATCATCCACATTACAAATAATTATTCAAATCACCAATGCAAACTAAAGAATGCAATATAAAACTTGTCCCGAATACAAATCACACATGAATTAAATGAAAATGAATAGAAAAATGAGTTTTGTTACTGTCCAGCCCTTTGCCAATGATGCTCAATGAGATCCCCCTGAAGCTGAAAGTGGGTGTTTGCATTTTCAATCTCCTTGTATGTCTGAAGAAAAGCTCTAATGCGGTTAGGGTCTCTTGTCCCAAAAACGAGCAGGACCACGAACAGTGGCAAACCTAGATTGCAAAACCCCGAATGCTCTTTCAATGTTTTTTCGGGCTGCTCCTTGCACCCTTGCAAATTCACATTGTTTTTTAATTTTGGGTTCTTTGATGCTCTTGACAAATGTGCACCAAGGAGGGTATATACCATCTGCAAGATAGTACCCCTTTGTGTATTCATGCCCATTGATAGTGTAGTTGCAAGCAGGAGCATCACCACTAGCAAGCCTAGCAAACAAATGAGACCGTTGCAACACATTGATATCATTGAGAGTACCTGGCATACCAAAAAAGCAATGGCAAATCCATTAATCCTCGGATGCTACGGCCTCTAGCACAATTGTTGCATCACGAGACTTGCCACAATACATTCCCTGCCATGCCTCCGGGCAATTTTTCCAATTCCAATGCATACAGTCAATGCTACCTAGCATGCCAGGCCAACCTCTCCTCTCATTAGATGCCATCAATTTTTTTGTGTCATCCTCGTTGGGTGCCCGAAGATATTCAGGACCAAAGACACGGATGATCACTTTGGCAAACCTACGCACTGACTCAATTGTGGTATCTTCACCAATGCGAAGGTACTCATCGGCATAGTCAGCCGGAACGCCGTATGCAATCACCCGCATAGTTGCCGAGATTTTTTGATATGCACTAAATCCCTTCAAGCCCGCGGCATTTCTTCTTTGAGTAAAGTACCGACAATTTGCCTCGCAAGCTTGAACAATTTTCACAAAGAGAGATCGTCGCATTCGGTACCTTCTCCGGAAGAGGTGCGGCGGATATGTTGGATTCTCTGCGAAGTAGTCTTGCATCAACATCTCGTTCCCGAGATGGCGATTTCGAGGAATGCAAAGACGGCCGACGGTCGATCCTCGCCGCCTCTTTCGGTTCACATCTTCGTGCTCCTTCACGGCAAGGGCCATCACCAATGTCTGCTGCCGATAGTTTGCAAGTAGCATCTCAACATCCGAGTCGTCCGAATTGGACGAACCGTCGAGCAAAAACTTCTCGCACGGGCTCAATTCCATCTACATGAAAAAAAATCGCACGCCGCGTCAACCAACTATGCATAGCGCTCGGCACAAAGCACAAGTAAACACTCACCGGCTGCTCGAGGGCGGTGGCTCTCCGGCAGTTCGGGGGCGGGCGATCCCGGGCGGCGACGGCGACGAGGGGCGGCTCGAGGGCGGTCGATCCCCGGCGGCGATGGTGACCAGGGCGGCTCGTGTCGCCGGATTCGGGGGAGGGCGGTGCAGCGTATCGGTGGAAGAGGGTGGGGGCGCCCCCGCGGCGCGATTCCGCCCGCAGATTTGGCCGGAATCGCCGGGAGCGGACGGGCGGAACCAATGGCGGGCGGGCGGCGGAAGGAGGTGGGGAAAGGGTGCGGGCTGAAATGTCCCTCCCGCCTACCGCTCCCTTGGGATACGGGGCACCGTAGGGGCGAGGCGGAAACCTGCGTATTCGTGGGTTGGGGCCGAGATTTTGCCGCGCCCCTCAAAAATATTTACGGGTCGGACGCGTTTGCGGGTCGGGTCGGGCAGCTTTTCCACGCCGACCCGCATTTTGGCGGTTATTTTACGTGTCGCGGCGTTATACGGGGTCTGCTAGAGATGCTCTTACGGATCTAGATGTCGGGTCAACTTCCTTGCATTTAGGGAGAAAAGAGTTTCACATGGGACAACTATTTTTTGTCTTTCAAAAGTACACATAGCATACGTATCATCCGTTAAAGAAGATGGAAGAAGCCATGACAGGAGGTACTGGTGGCACGGGCAGAGGTGAAGCTAATGTAACACTGATCACTATTTAACCATGGCGTAAAATTTTCAAGTAACAATGCATTAAATAAAGGTGTGTTTTACAACTTGTAACACAAATTACCAAACATAACATAAGTATAATTATAAAAACAAAATGTATCAGTCAAACTGCTTAATATAATGCTAAAACAAAGGACAAAATTACTTGAAAAATATGTCTTGCATTCCCAAATTTCAAAACACTTCATGGGACATCAAGGTTCATAACCTAGAAGATGAAAAAAATAATTAATTTTTCAAGTAGAACATAGTAAAAATTGCCCAAATCAAAGTACTTAATTTGCTAATTTTATAAAATACCTTTAGTATATTATCTTCCTTCGAGGCATGAAATACTCAACCACTCGATCATTGGTGATCTTTTTCATTTCTTCATTCACCACATAACAAATAACAATACCACTCAAGCTATCATCATTGAGGTGATTGCGCATGTAAGTTTTGACCAATTTCATTGCTGAAAAGCACCCCTCAGTTGTAGCAGTAGCAACAGGCAACAATATTACTAGTTTTAAACCGATAAAACGAAAGATAGATAATATGCCGCCTTGTCTGCACCTTTTTTTTAAAGCTTAGTGATTGTTGCTATGTTGGAAAAGTTATCATCTGTGCGCACATCAGCAATATAGTGCTGTAGATCCTTATCAAGATCGCTCAAATCCTGGAGTCAAAATCTTGAGGGTATAGTTTAGGAAAACTCATAAGATTTTCCAAATTGAAATCACAAAATGAGTCTCTTGGACTCAAAACCACTACCAAACAAGAAAATTAGAGGATATCTCACTGAACCTACTATCTTACTCTTGAACTAGCCAATCAAAAAAATCATTGAAGCTATCAACTTGATAGTGATGCTTGTTGGTAATTTTGGTGACACACCTTCTCTTTTTTGGATTAACATATGGTTCTTCCATGCCCAACTCTACAATATCACGTTTCTCACAAAACACTTGAACTTCACTTATCATAGATTCCCATCCATCTTCTCTGAAAGAGCTTGGTGCCCCCATGTTTGGTTTTGGTAATTGATGACAATCCCTATGGACTAATGGTTGCTTTGAGTTATACTTTAAGGTGTGTCCATAGGCAATTGTTAGGGCATATTTCTCCCTTAGTGGTTTTGGTGTTTATGACAATGTTTTTGCGGACTAATCGTGTGCATTGTGCATTTCAAATATTGATCATTTGGCACAAGACGGTCCGAGCCCCTCGGAGTTTAGAAGAGAAGACACTTATTTTCCTTCGTTTCATTTTCGGTGGATTTGAGTCGTAGGAGAACTGCACTATTAAGAGGGGGTCCGCTTCGGAAAGGTTTCGGTGGAATCATCACGTACACTCTCATTTGCACCCTCGTTCTTTCCCACTTCGATGGAGTTGTCTCTCTGTTGCTATGCAGTGCTCCTGAGGGCCCCAAGCGGTAGTACCGCTCCCTCGGGCAGTAGTACTGCTTGTAGGCAGTAGTACCGCTGGGCAGTGCCGCTGCTTTCGGGGATGCAATTTTTTGTGTCGGGTTGCACGGCAGTGGGTCGGTAGCACAAGCGGTAGTACCGCCCGTGCACTAGCGCTCCCCCTTCTGGACTCTGTGTGCTCCCAGCAGATGTAGAGCGGCAGTGGGTATGCGGCAGTACCGCCTGCAAGCGGTAGTACTGCTCATGCCAGCCATAGTACCGCTGTTGCGGCTCTGCCTCACCCCACATGCTCAGCTCTCCATCCTTAGTGCCATGTGCTGCAACCCCAGCGGTAGTACCACTGGGGCGAGCGGTAGTACCGCTCCGGCGGCACTACCGGCTCGTGGTCTTGCACCATTGCACTGCACTATGTGCACTACCGCCCGGGCGGTAGTACCGCTCCCCTGAGCGGTAGTACCGCTTGTTGCGGGCTGAGAGGAAGGTAACGGTTGGATTGAATCCCCACTATATAAAGGGGGTCTTCTTCCCCAAGAAGACTCACCTCTTCCTCCCCAAACTCCCACTACTGCAGGATGGTCCAAACGCGACAATCCAATCAGAGACACTTCGACGAAACTGTGTGCGATGCATTAATCACAAACGGTGATGTAATAAAACCGTCAAAAAAGATATAAAACATTTAAGATGGCGGAGACATCAAACATGATTCAGATTAGAGTTGCGTGTGCGATGCGTGGCATACGGTCCACTCCAACGAACTATTTACGATGAGGCAGAACATCAGAAACATGTAGCCAAATAAAGGTGTGTGCGATATACAACATACAATTCACTCGGATGAACTGTTTGTGATTACGCAACACAACAGAAACGGTCAGCCAGATCAAAGGTGTGTGCGATATACGGCATACAGTTCACTCGGATAAACTATTTGCATTGAGTCAAGAGAACAGAAACGGTTCAACTTAACAAGATGTGTGTGGTACGCGGCAAACATGTCTTTAATCAGATATGTATGCGAAGACCGATAATAATGCGATATACGGCATACAGTTCACTCGGATAAACTATTTGCATTGAGTCAAGAGAACAGAAATGGTTCAACTTAACAAGATGTGTGTGGTACGCGGCAAACATGTCTGTAATCAGAAATATATGCGAAGACCGATAATAACACAGACGATTGCTACTAATAAGCCGTGTGTGTTGTGGGCAAACGCGTCCTAGTATGCAATTGTCAGCTATTGATGAATTCATCACCGACGGTTTCCCTAGTATGTTCCGTGTGCAATGTGATTGCATACAGAACAACAACATATATACTAATAAGGACATGATTGCGCAACCAAATTAAACATCCAATTACATAGATGGCTAGTACACACATGACATTTATACATACCAAAGTAAACTATTACATGCATAATTAACTAGGATAAATGATCATCTTATCATCATCTACTTCTTCTTGTGACGCTTGCTGCCACTGCTCTACTAGGATAAACGGAACAATATTCTTTACTATGAATAGTGTACTCTGTTGGGCACACAAGTATATGGATCATAGCCTTGGGCGAGCAATGTGCCCGCACGCGTCGTGCTAGCTCGATATTCATTCTATGCTAAGTTTCCATTAATTGATGGCATTTTATGAACACGCCATCATTTCCCGCCATTTCCTCACCGGTTTCCCGCCGCCACCCAGCGATATTGCGCATAAACCTAGGCGGTGCGCGACGCACCGAGGCAACAAGCGCAGCCTGTAGCACATCCACCTTTTCTAAGCATGCCAACCCACTGAAGCGCCGCCTCTGCCATCAAACTCCTTGACGAGGAAAACGAGAAGGTGCCATGGCCCATCGAGACCGATGCGCTCCCCGGCAACGCGATGGACGATGCCATGCTGCGCGTCGTCGCCAGGGTTGAGCAGACCCTTGGCGCACGACGCTTCAGCGCCGCGGATCAAGATAGGCATGTCAGCGCAGAGAGGCTACAGCTCGCCGCACAATATGATCGATGGTGCACCGCAGAGCAAGCTAGGCGCATCCGCACCGATAGGCTGCGGCTCGCCGCACAGCGAGACCGTTGGAGCACCGCAGAGTGAGAGGCGTGGCGCGCCGCAGAGCAAGAGTGGATCCATCGGCGCTTGCCTGCTGTCGACAAGGCGTCGCAGCTGGGTACATGTCCCGTCAGTACCCCCATTCCTCGCCAGGAGTGGGCAGAGGCCGTCTGCGCTGTACTTGCACCAGAGGCCGGCCGCGTCGTATTTGCACCGAACGCCTGCCGCGTCATTCACATGGGTCGCGCCGTTCACCTTATCCGCGGCCCGCTCGATGCCAACGTGCTGGTCGCTAGGCTCGACCGCCTCCTTGGCCCAGGTGTCCACCTGGGCGCAGTAGAGGAACATGGCCGTCGCATCCTCGAGCTAATGATCTCCGATGAAATAGCCAACTTGGAGCTCGAGATCACGCTCCAGATGTACCGCGAGCATGTCGACCGCTTGGACAAACACCTACACGAGTTCAGGCAGAGCCAAGAGCTACCGTAGGCAAGGGCTGCTGGTCATGGACGCGTTTTATTTTGTTGAGTCGTTTTGACGTGGATCGCTATGTATTCACAACAATCATAATATTGCTCTGTTTATTGCTCTGTTTCAATGTGTGTACTATGTTTTCGGTTCTTATATGTTCTGTTTCAATATGTGTATATATGCTTTCCATTCTGTATATGTGCATGATAATAGCTAGATACAAATTAGTATACGAAAATAGATAGAAAAATGGAATTCATAATATATATTAATTGTTCATTAGTTCATCATAGAATATATATAATATCATCACTTATACGTGATGACACTTAACTACTATGTACAATGCATAAAATTGAAAACGAACAATACTAAAACTAATAATCCCTCCTGGGGATAGTATTCCGGCAGCCCCTCGCCAGCAGCTCCCTGGTGCGCGGCGTCTTCCTAGCGCGGAGGCAGTACTCCACCTCCTTCGTCTTGCAGCGCTTGACGTACCGATCTGCCTCTTGCTGGCGGATGAGCGCGAACGATCTTGCCATTTCGTTGGGCGCCCACCAGAGCTCCTCGTCGGTGGCACGTTGGAGCTTACTGTCCCACCTCCATGCAGCGATGAGGTGCCTACGCCTTTGACCTTCCTCGCAAAGTACCCGTCTTCGTACACCTCCTCCGCACGACGACGCGCCCGTCCCCAAAGCTCCACCGCCTCCTTTTTCCAAGCGGCCTCACGGGCTTCCCAGGCCGCCTGGTACCTGGCTTCCTCCTCCGCCATCTCCTTCTTGGACGCCACTTGCCTGGCTTTCTCAGCCGGCGGCAGCGACTTCCACAGACAAAGATTGTACTGGCCCCAAAACCACTCCAAAGTTGGGGGGTCCGGCGCAACCTCGTTCGGCGGCCCGTAGGGGTCCTCCTCGTCGCTGTTCTTCGACTAAATGTCCTCGGGGGGCGGCGCCTCCTCATTGGCGTGTGGGTAGGTCGGCGGTGCCATGGCAGAGATTTGAGAGAGAGAGAGAGAGAGAGAGAGAGGGCGAGCGAGGGGAGGATGTAGATAAGAATGCAGGCGGGCGACGTGAGCAAAGTGGTATTTATTGGCGGCCGGAATCTAGATCGACGGGAACAGTACACACGCCGGTCGCCGGAATTTACGAGTACTGTAGTTTGAATTGCACACGATTCCCGCAGCAAAAGCCGTGTATGAACTTAATAGCTGACGGTTTCCAATACAGAACCGCGTCTAATTAATAACCCGCACCAATCACCTTCCAAACATCGAGGCGCGAAATAGAGTGCCAATCGTGTGGGGCCCGGTTGTCTTGCCAGATATTTACATTTTCTTTCCTCATATAAGGCATGAATGCTTATTTTGTGTTACCATGGCACTGCATGCATGTGTCCAAGCCGTGACACCAATATGTTTGAAAATTCTTTCCAATTTACTGCACATGGAATTAACTCACACACAACAAGTACACATATATGATTTTTCAAACCGTTATGGTTAGTTGTTGCATGTACATATAGTTCAAATTTGAATTACGATCATTAAATGGCGAGAAAATCACTTAAATGTCTTAAAAAGGTCAAATGACCCCTGAAATTTTCCAAATTTTGACATGACAGTTGTATTAGTGCACGTTAACTGTAGAAATTTTTTGAAGGCCATAAGAGTAAGCTATCGTTGGTTCATCATCAAACATGCATTGTTCCCTCTCGGAACCACGAGCCTTCTAGTGAGTTGCTCCGGTTTGTGAGAGGTGTGTGTCTAAACTTTCGTCAAACAGGCCAACTTTTTTACCACATCTTAGTGGCATGACATTACGTCAAGCAATGTTTCATGTATTTCTGATCATTTTTTATTTCTTTGGAATTTAAATGCCATGTCACTTCATGCTTTGTGTCCAAGCCGTGACACCAATATGTTTGAAAATTCCTTCCAATTTACTGCACATGGAATTAACTCACACACATGTACACAAATATGATTTTTCAAACCGTTATGGTTAGTTGTTGCATGTACATATAGTTCAAATTTGAATTACGGTCATTAAATGGCTAGAAAATCACTTAAATGTCTTAAAAAGGACAAATGACCCCTGGAATTGTCCAAATTTTGACATGACAGTTGTATTAGTGCACGTTAACTGTAGAAATTTTTTAAAGGCCATAAGAGGAAGCTATCGCCGGTTCATCATCAAACATGCATTGTGCCATCTCGGAACCATGAGCCTTCTAGTGAGTTACTCCAGCTTGTGAGGGGTGTGTGTCCAAACTTTCGTCAAACATGCCATTTTTTTACCACACTATCTTGGTGCCATGCCATTACGTCAAGCAAGGTTTCATGTGTTCATGATCATTTTTGAATTTTTTTGGAATTTAAATGCCATGGCATGCACTCGATGCTTTGTGTCTAAGCTGTGGCACCAATATGTTTGAAAATCCTTCCAATTTACTGCACATGGAATTAACTCGCACACAAATACACAAATATGATTTTTCAAACCGTTATGGTTAGCTGTTGCATGTACATGTAGCTCAAATTTGAATTACGGTAATTAAATGGCTAGAAAATCACTTAAATGTCTTAAAAAGGTCAAATGACCTCTGGAATTTTCCAAATTTTGACATGACAGTTGTATTAGTGCATGTTAACTGTAGAAAAAATTTGAAGGCCATAAGAGGAAGCTATCGCCGGTTCGTCATTAAACATGCATTGTGCCCTCTCGGAACCACGAGCCTTCTAGTGAGTTGCTCCGGTTTGTGAGGGGTGTGTGTCCAAACTTTCGTCAAACAGACCAATCTTTTATCACACCATCTTGGTGCCATGCCATTACGTCAAGCAAGGTTTCATGTGTTTCTGATCATGTGTTATTTTTTTTGGAATTTAAATGCCATGGCACTCGATGCTTTGTGTCCAAGCCGTGACACCAATATGTTTGAAAATTCCGACCAATTTACTACACATGGAATTAACTCGCACACAAGTATACAAATATGACTTTTCAAACCGTTATGGTCAGCTGTTGCATGTACATGTAGTTCAAATTTGAATTACGGTAATTAAATGGCTAGAAAATCACTTAAATGTCTTAACAAGGTCAAATGACCACTGGAATTTGCCCAATTTTGACATGATAGTTGTATTAGTGCACGTTAACTGTTGAATTTTTTTGAAGGCCATAAGAGGAAGCTATCGCCGGTTCGTCATCAACCATGCATTGTGCCCTCTCGGAACCACGAGCCTTCTAGTGAGTTGCTTCGGTTTATGAGGGGTGTGTGTCCAAACTTTCATCAAACAGGCCAATTTTTTACCACACCATCTTGGTGCCATGCCATTACGTCAAGCAAGGTTTCATATGTTCTGATCATTTTTGATATTTTTTGGAATTTAAATGCCATGGCACTCGATGCTTTGCGTCCAAGCCGTGACACCAATATATTTGAAAATTCTGTCCAATTTACTGCACATGGAATTAACTCGCACACAAGTATACAAATATGACTTTTCAAACCGTTATGGTTAGCTGTTGCATGTACATGTAGTTCAAATTTGAATTACGGTAATTAAATGAAGAAAATCACTTAAATGTCTTAAAAGGTCAAATGACCCCTGAAATTTTCCAAATTTTGACATGACAGTTGTATTAGTACTCCAAATTTTCTCGTACATTTAAAACACCATCCGTTGCCACTGTACTCCAAATTCGCCTTTCACGGCTAATAACAAATATCAACAACATCACACGCAATTTGTCGTAGGAACCGTTTGCGATGAAAATTCGTGGGTCTTTTTAAGTCTTCCTCCATAAGCTTCGCTGGCTTCATCTGCTCTAGTGACAGTCACCCCCGAATCCCCGAATCCCTGATCCCCATTCCCACAACCCCTTCTTGCAAAGAATGACGCCGTGGAAATGCTTCGTGAGGGCCCGTACGGTGGCCGCGTCCTCCCCGAGCGCCGCCGCCTGCGTCAAGAGCGCGGCCGCCTACGCATTGAGCGCGGCCGCATCCGCCGAGAGGGCATCTGTGGAAGCCGACAGGGTAGCTGCAGCAGCCGAGACGGTTGCAGTAGCTGTTGCGATGGCGGCTGCAAACGCCGAGAGCGATCGAGCTGCCGTCCGTGCCGGTGATGTCGCCCTGGCCCGGGTCGATGCCATCCATGCCAAGATCAAGGGCGCACACGCCAAGCTATTCTAGGCCACCTCAGAATCCAGCGTGCAACCCACGTCTGAAAAGGCGACGGAGGCCATGGAGCACCTTCTTCCTCATGGGATCACTGAGCAGGAGCTGCAGATGCAGGAGGCGGCGGAGATCAAGGAGCGCCAGAAGCAGGAGTTGCGTGTGGCTGAGGATGAGGTAGAGAAGATCCTGTCCGTCGAGGAATCAGCAGTGGAGTACCAACGCGAGCTCTGGCACAACCACTACTACGAGTACTACAACCGTGAGGGAAACGCTGAGGACGAGGACGATGACGTGGTCGACTTCAGCCGGGGGGACGCGGAGTCCACCAACGGTGGCCTGCCGCGAGGATAAGTCATCAACGTCTCATCTTACACCGGCGAGGCATAGGGCGGCGCGGTGGCGACTTTGTTAAAATTATGCATACTTAGCCTTTGTTTATAATGCTGGTCTTTTTTTAGAGCAATGTTTAGGTCAACTGGCTCTGTTTAATTACTAAAATTCCTCGATTCGTTAAGTGTGGTTTGTGTGCTGCAGGCTCTTTTGTGTGCCCAAATTAGCAAGCGATGTTAAATTATGCAATGATGTGGATTAGGACAGTACCCAGGGAAATTTCCACCAAAATTGAATGATCAAACTCACTGCATGCACGTAAAGCAGAAGAATCGTTTGCGATGCACACATCCATTCAAAGTGAATGGTGTCCGACGGCACCGCAGAGTTTCCCTCCACCTTTCAAATTTTTTGTCCTACCGCCAAAATATCTAACTCCCCCTTCCCACCCCCTTTTCTCCCCGACCACAAGTCACATTTCCCATGTTTCCTCCGTCCTTCCTTCCCAAGCTATAGCCGCTTCCTCGCTTGCTTCCTCACTCTTGCTGTCTCGCATCCGACCACCGCGATTGCCATGGTCTTCTTTAATGACCTCTCCAGTGGTTCCTCCTCCTCCAATAACTCTTTCACCACCCGGGTATGCCTCTCTTCTCTCTCTTGGGGTATGATTTGGAATGAAGGATTTTAACCCGGCGGTCGATTTGAGTCACTTCTTCCTCTTGTAGCTCACTAGGACCATCAGTTGCAACGAATGGAGCAGGGTGGCTGAAGATCTGCCTGCTCATTGTCACCATCAAACTCCATGCGCGAAGTTAGTTGCGTTTAAATCTGTGGACAGTGGGAGGAAGTTTCTGGCATGTGCAGAGAAGTTTAGCCCCACTTTCATTGTTACAAATCATTTGTTAGATGTGATTCTGTCAGGACCCCGATTCTAGGCCACACCGATCTAGCATGTAACACCTCATATCACTTTGCGGCCTCACGCACGGTATTCCCAAGGGTGTTGCCTTACCATGGCCCGGGACCATTTGCGCCTTTTGGCTCACGTATATGATAGTGTCGCTAGCATCCATATGATAGAGAACCCGGGCCGACATGACTAGTCGTGAACCCAAAGTGGCACTAACTTATAGGGACAGGCAAACATGACCCAGCAACGAACGTGTCGGTCATCAGCGAGTGAATTCAGGCTGTAGCAACTGGGCTAGCAGGACTCCGGGAATCCGGGCTGTAGCAGGCTAACAGGACTCCGAAAGACACTGCGTGACGTTTCCCTGAAGGGACAGACACATGATCGAGGAAGGACACATGCCGGCCAGTCTAAGTGTTCCGGAGCAGTAGCAAGCTAACAGGACTCCGGTAAACCGGGCTGTAGCGGACTACCAAGGCTCAGTGGAAGCACCAGACTACATTTCCCCATAACAGAGGCTACCAAGGATAAACAACTAGGTTGTCGGATCCCACACATACCAAGCATTTCAATCATACACACAATATGCTGGATATGGGCAAATACAACATGGCATCACAACAAGACTCTACGACTCAGAGTATTTATTCATTAGGCTCCGAGGAGCCAAGTATTACAAACATGGGTCTCATGACCCAACATTCAGAGCATACAAGTCAAAGCACATGCGGAAGCCTATCATGTCTGAGTACAAACATCAACAAATGAAAAAGGCTGAGAAGCCCGACTATCTACCAGATTTTGCCGAGGGCACAAGATCGTAGCTGAGCTAACAAGCTAAACGTCGAAGTCCACGTGGAACTACTAGCGAGACTGAAGTCTCTCTGCAAAACATAAAATAGGCAAACGTGAGTACAAATGTACCCAGCAAGACTTACATCAGAACTATCTACATATGCATCGGTATCAACAAAGAGGGTGGTGGAGTTTAACTGCAGCAAGCCAGCTTTGACTCAGTGGCTATCCTGAACTACGAATGCTGGTAACTCTTTTGAGGTGGCGCACACGAGTCCACATATTCACCATATCAATACACCACTATGGATCCGCTCCCGTCTCCCTACGAGAATGCCATCCATGGCACTCACGCTTATCTTGCGAGTTTTAGAGTCTCCAGTTTCACTTGTCTATGAAATGTACAGGCAACCCAGAAGTTCTTTACCGCGGACACGGCTATTCGAATAGATCATATTAACCCTGCAGGGGTGTACTTCTTCACACACGCTCTCGCCACTTACCACCATGTACACGTCGTGTATCTCGGCAACCTTCAAGCGGAAGCCTGGCGAGGGAGTCGGCCATGACCTGACTACCCACACAAGTCTCTAGTCCAGGTTTATCGCCTATTCGGGTTCCATCCGCGAGGAGATCCGGCCGGAGTTTCACTCACAGCCCCAAACGATGTGTGCAGGGTTCCCGAGACACCAAACGGGCGCCCGGTACACCGTGCCATGATGTATCTACCGCAACATAGCCCACCCCGAGGGTCAGCGCTACACACGGCCCCCAACACATATCCTACAAACACCAGAAACTAGTTGCAACTCCTGGACAGAGAACAAGGGCGGCTAATAAGTCGAGAGAGTCAATTAAGGATCCCAATGTGTGGTAGTAGCTGTTCATGGATCACAAACACAGAACTCAGTTCCTGAGGATGGCTTCAATGAGACAACCCACCATGTACTCCTACATGGCCTCTCACCAATACCTGTACCAAATTGTGTTCACACACTTAGCTCTCAACAGCAGGACATGTTCACACACCTCTGAATCATCCCCGATGAATCAGGCCAGACTCAACTCTAAGCAGTAGCAGGCATGACAAACAAGCATAGATGAGTAGGCACATCAGGGCCCAAACAACTCCTACTCATGCTAGTGGGTTTCATCTATTTACTGTGGCAATGACAGGTCATGCAGAGGAAAGGGGTTCAACTACCGCAGCATGTAACAGTTGAATCGTTGTTGTCCTAATGCAGTAAAAGAGAGCAGAAGCGAGAGAGTGGGTTTGTATCGGAATGAACAAGGGGGTTTTGCTTACCTGGCACTTCTGGAGATAATATAGTTCTTCATCGGTGTCATCGAACTCATCGTCGGGACGTCGTCTACTGAGAGGGAACAAATACTGGCAACAGAGAGGAAGCACAATAAATGCAAATGCAACAATATGATGCATGATCATGACATGGCAAGAATGCTATGATTTGCACTAATGTATCTAGCAACAATTTAAATGAAGTCCATATGAACCAAGGGTTCATATGCAAACTCCATATTTAGCATTTAAAATGCTATTTGAATGTTTTCACTTATACAGTAGGTATAAGTTGGTTTTTCATGCATGAAAGTAGCATAAATGGATAGATTGGATTTTTCTGATCATTTTTCATATATAAATTATTTGATTTGGAGCTACGGTTGAATTACTATGAATTTTAGAAGTTTAGGATATTTTCTGAAATAAATAAACCATTTCTGATTTATTTAAAATCCCAGAAAACATTTACAGCGTCAGCATGATGTCTGAGTGATGTCAGCAGGTCAACGGCCCGGTCCAGGTCAAACCTTACGTGTGGGGTCCACACGTCAGTGACACACTAAACTAACTAACTTAGTTAACACTAACCTAGATTAAACTAATTAGATTTAAACCTAAGCTAGGTTAATTATCCGGGCAGGGCCCGAATGTCATAGACCCAGGGGAGGTCAACCCCCTAGTCAGCGAGGTCAAACTCGCCGGCGGCTTGTCGCCGGCGACGACAGAAACGGCGGGGCGGCTCCGGAATGCGCTACAGGGCACCATTCGAGGTGCCGTTGGGCTCTACGGAAAGCTGGCGCAACGACACATCCGTTGGCGGCTGTGGTTGGGCCTGGGGTGGCTGGAGTCGACGGCGGCAAGCTCGGTTGCGGCCGCCGGAGTTCGGGCGAGCTCGGGCTCGTCGCTAGGGGGCACGGCGAGGTGCGTGGAGTGGTGCTGCGGGCTCCTGCGAGTGCGGCGAAGACGATGGCGTGCTCGGAATCGAGCCAACATGGTTGTGGCCACGACAGCGACGTGCGGTGGTGGCGGCGGGTGCGGCTGAGCTCGGTACAGTCGATACAGGGCTCGAGAGCGAGAACGTGAAGGATGGGGAGGTAGTTGAGCTCACGGCGGTCACGACGGAGCAGACGGCAAGGTCGGGGACGAGCTGGTGCGGCGGTGACGGCGAAGGGGATCTCCGGCGGCGTTTGGTGAAGACGAGGTCGAAGAAGACGAAGCAGAGCGTGCGAGCGCTCAGGGCTCGGCTAGCTCGACGTAGTGGACGACGCGGAGCTCGTGGACACGGCAGCGCGGCGCGGGGACGACGGTGGACGCGGGTTTCACGGTGGCGCGGGCGCGGCAGCGTCGGCCATGGTGGAAGAGGGCGAGGGAGAGGTGTTGGGGGAGAATGGACGTGTCCAGGCGGTTGGGGGGGCTACGTGGAGGTCGACCAGCGCGTCCAGGGCGAAGCGGCAAGCAGCTGGCGCCGTGGTGAGCTCGCGCACGCCGGCGTCACCTCCCTGCCTGCCTGGCAGGGACGAAGCAGCTGGCTGGCACGGGCCAGCACAGTGCTGGGCCGCCAGGTGGGCCGGCTGGTGGCTTTGCCAGGTAAGTTAGTTTTCCCTTTTATTTCTATTTTCTTTATTTCTGCAAGTTTGTATCTTTTCTAAAAATACCTAGGCAATTTCAAAAATCACCAAACTGCTCATGCCCACTGTATTGAGTATATCCAACATGGAACATTTCAGTTTGGGATTATTTGGACATTTAAAATATTTACTAGCATTTAAATGCCCAAATGCAAGTTACATATGATTTAATTCAATGACCTTATGATGACCTAGAAAATTGTGAACCAATTTTGGCAGAGGTTGTAACCCAAGACAAAAATGATGGACATTTTAGAAGGGCATTTCAGGTTCATTGAAAAAGATTTTAGTAAACCCTAGTTGTTTCCAGGGGGGTGCTGGGGGTTCTATCATCCCCATTTCAAGTTTCTGGAATAGTTTAAACATGATGCAACACTCTAATGCATGAACTAGCTAGGGTGTGACAACTCACCCCCACTCAAAAGAATCTCGTCCCGAGATTCAAGCGTAGGGTAAGATGAAGGGGGAACACAAACTAACACAATCTTCACAATCCAGGTTGCATCTCATAAGAACGTTGATTCGATCACCATCTTTGTCTTGATGTCTTGCTCTGAGAACTCCAACTAACATGACAACGAGAGGAAAGGGAAAACTCTAGAAGGATCGATCTTCTCGAAGATCGAACAACTCAGGATCAACTCACGGAATGAGACATAGCAACATCTCTCGAGCTGAGACACGAAGCACACATCCAAAGGGATGGAGTGAAGCAGATGACGAAGGTTCACTAGGTAGACAACAATTTCACGCTTAACAAGGTGGTGAACGATTGTCAACGTAGCGAGGATTTGAGTTGCCATGATACCATAACGAGACACCTTAGAGGAGGTGACTCATAGAGTTATTTCCTTAAGTGGCAAAAAGAATTACTTTTGATACAGAGATCAATAAAATTCTCTAAACCAGCCTAAGGCAATCACAATCGAACATTTGAAGGAGTTCCAGAGAATGACGTAGTAGAACTAGGATGAATGATGTGGACTACCTTGTTGAAGACAACGCAATGGATGATTTTTGCTTATCACCGGAAATGGGTGGAACCCATGGTAGGATGGCACCACGGCAGGTGCAGGCTGGGAACAAAATGCAAATGCTGGGAATGATTCTAGTAACTGGGGAGAAGCTCATCAGAAGAAAGTGATTCCACTATTTGAATGATTATAGCATAATCGAAGGAACTGGGAGCACATGAATTCCTAGGGAGCAACTTCTAGAATAAGTCGCACGAAATCCTCATGGAGAAGATGGTAAAATTGCTCAATCAAGATACTACAATGATAAATCTCCCGGCTAGGTGTGTCAGCCAGAACATCAACCTTGTCGGGACCTACATCATAGATCTTGGAATAGCTCCAACCATAATATCTGCCTGAGATTCAGATCTGGTTGGTAACGGAATATTTCTAGACTCATCCAGTCTAGAGAGAAAAATGAAAGTTTGCAACACAAATCGACGAGATGGCGTTGTGAGATTCTCGGGGAGTGAACTACGATAGCAAGCTCCAAAACATGAGCTGGTTCTGCTACATACATGTGAGCACGTTGTCCAAGACAAGCATGACCACGTAGTAGTCTTACAACGAAACACTACCGAGTTCTGGTTGGGAACCATCATTGCGGAGAGCGAAGTTCTGCGCATGTACCTTTGGGTCCTTAAGGATTAGCACTTAAGAACTTATTTTCTTTGAACAAATCAATCAGTGGCTTTGTGTGCTAGGAACACATATGGAGTGGAGGCGGCCAACCTATCAAACCATAGAGCACTTTGCACGTGCATGACTAACTTGGGATGATTCCAGAGGAGGCAAAACAAACTTTCTCAAATTCACTGCGGCAACTTGCATCGAATGCACATGAATTAGAGGAAGTCACTTCTTTCATCCAAACATATGCTCCATGAGCTAGCATGAAGAAATGCTTACAAAAGTTTCCAATACTAACTTAAATGTTCAACATGAATCATGGACAAGATAAGGATGTTGTCGATGGGCTCAACAACAATTTATCAAGATTCCCATAAGATGGGGTTACATGATTATGTGAACAAGATGATAGCATGGGTCAGACCAAAAGATATAATGGTGTATGCCCGAGGAAACAACCACGGATAAGACAACATTACGAACATCGTTGGTTCTGATTTGATTTGATGATAGCCCATACTCAAATCAAAGTTTGGATAAGATAATAGGTCCAACAATTGATCACAATGATCAATCAATGAAAGTATCATCTTTCTTCAACACACACACACGAGGATATCCCTTAGGAATGAACTAAGTCAGACAAGCTCTCATCTTCCAACTCTCCAATTTGTTGTTTAGCTTAACCAACTAGCTCAGGGTATCCGACACAGATTCTTGGAGAAAGGGTGGTTTACAAGAAACCAACTTGATCATGAACTCAACATAGCGGTCAGGTGACAACCTGGTAGCACTTCCGAGAAGATATTCGGAAAGTCACGAACCACCGATATGTAACTAAGCTCGAGAACAATCTTGCTTTTCAGGGCAAGATGATGTGATCAAATAAGCAAGGGATTGACATAATCCTAACTCATTGATCGAAGGGTGCACCAGGAATATGGACTAGGTGGCACGATCAACCTTAGGGTGATGATTCAACAATCAACACGCTAAGAATGAGATTATTGTCCATTAACTACCAAGCAATGAGGTTGCTAGGAGTGTTTATTTCACACATCATGATTCCCTTGTCGGTATTCCGGTTGCAACAACACGGAGACCGAGGAATGAAGAACTATGATGAGAAGTATCACTTCGTCAAGAATTCATAAGAGGTTGTGCAATTTTCATGACATTCTTGACATAAGACGGTAATACTTCAGGGTAGAACAAAATCAAAAGCTGGATTGGCATTTTGATCTGCGGAGCACAACTATTTTGACCCAATCCGGGATATGGATGAGGTACTGGAGTTTGTTTCTCCTAGTCATTCCAGAATAGAACGGCTTGACGGACCACAAGAATAATAAGCATCGATAACATGAATGCACAATTACTCCTGACTATCAATTGATAGACGAAGGTCGGAATACAACTGAAAAAGGACAACTCAAAGGAACATATCACTTTCTGAGTTGTTGATGCATAGGTTAGTATGTCAAACCGAGTTCAACATATTTCTTCCGGATAACCCATGCAGAAAGGTAGAACTGGCAGAGTCACAATTACGAATGGAGAACTCCTCAAGAGTACTCTGATTGTGATCTTTCGGTTCAACAAGGAACTTCTGCCATAAGTAGTTCATGGTATTTGGAAGAAGGATATACCACGAACCTCAAGGACTATCACCAAGGTTACTAATATCTTAAGGGAACTAGCAAACACTAACAACATGAAGTAGGGTGAATCTCGGGTTCAGAAACCCAGGAATAGAATGCCTACTAACTAAATAGCATCACGGGATGCTTTCGAGAATGACGGCCAGAATCATCACACTAGGAATATAAAGCATTACTAGATTACTTGGTGGTTCTCTAGGATGCCTAGGGTCATAATACTAGCTCCAACACATATGTCAAGGCAATGGAGTACCTCAACAGACTGTTAGTGTGCTTAATCTGGCCCAAAGGGACGCGGAAACAGAGGGAAAGGATTTTGCAAATGCATCAGATTGTTTGGAAACCTGGGATGACTCGGATAGCATAACGGCTGTAAATGCTCAAAAAGATTTGAGACATCCTGCGAAATGGTGGCATAACCACTTAACATCACAATATCAAGGTTCTGAGATCACCTAACAACACACGGAAGTAGTAGGAACTGAAATGAGGCTTAAATCCAACAATCCTATGAGTCTACGGATTAGTAACACGTGATCCTGATAGATAGATGAGAAGGCCTAGTTCTTAATCCCCGTAGAAAAGAAGAGGTTGACTCAGATCAGAAGGCATAAGGTAAAGGAGTAAAAAGAGTCTTACATTCCCATCCACAATCAATTCCCTTATATAACTAAAGCATTTCTAGACTCAACTTCGACCAGTTTGGCTTGGTAATCCTACAGGCAGTCAGGCTCTGATACCAATGCTGTCAGGACCCTAATTCTAGGCCACACCGATCTAGCATGTAACACCTCATATCACTTTGCGGCCTCACGCACGGTATTCCCATGGGTGTTGCCTTACCATGGCCCGGGACCATTTGTGCCTTTTGGCTCACGTATATGATAGTGTCGCTAGCATCCATATGATAGAGAACCCGGGCCGACATGACTAGTCGTGAACCCAAAGTGGCACTAACTTACAGGGACAGGCATACATGACCCAGCAACGAATGTGTCGGTCATCAGCGAGTGAATTCGGGCTGTAGCAACTGGGCTAGCAGGACTTTGGGAATCCGGGCTGTAGCAGGCTAACAGGACTCCGAAAGACACCGCGTGACGTTTCCCCAAAGGGACAGACACAGGATCGAGGAAGGACACATGCCGGCCAGTCTAAGTGTTCCGGAGCAGTAGCAAGCTAACAGGACTCCGGTAAACCGGGCTGTAGCGGACTACCAAGGCTCAGTGGAAGCACCAGACTACATTTCCCCAGAAGAGAGGCTACCAAGGACTCCCTACGAGAACTCCATACATGGCACTCACGCTTATCTTGCGAGTTTTAGAGTATCCAGTTTCACTTGTCTATGAACTGTACAGGCAACCCAGAAGTCCTTTACCGCGGACACGGCTATTCGAATAGATCATATTAACTCTGCAGGGGTGCACTTCTTCACACACGCTCTTGCCACTTACCACCATGTACACGTCGTGTATCTCGGCAACCTTCAAGCGGAAGCCTGGCGAGTGAGTCGGCCACGACCTGACTAACCACACAAGTCTCTAGTCCAGGTTTATCGCCTATTCGGGTTCCATCCGCGAGGAGATCCGGCCGGAGTTTCACTCACAGCCCCAAACGATGTGTGCAGGGTTCCCGAGACACCAAACGGGCGCCCGGTACACCGTGCCACGGTGTATCTACCGCAACATAGCCCACCCCTAGGGTCAGCGCTACGCACGGCCCCCAACACATATCCTACAAACACCAGAAACTAGTTGCAACTCCTGGATAGAGAACAAGGGCGGCTAATAAGTCGAGAGAGTCAATTAAGGATCCCAATGTGTGGTAGTAGCTGTTCATGGATCACAAACACAGAACTCAGTTCCTGAGGACGGCTTCAATGAGACAACCCACCATGTACTCCTACATGGCCTCTCACCAATACCTTTACCAAATTGTGTTCACACACTTAGCTCTCAACAACAGGACATGTTCACACACCTCTGAATCATCCCCGATGAATCAGACCAGACTCAACTCTAAGCAGTAGCAGGCATGACAAACAAGCAGAGATGAGTAGGCACATCAGGGCCCAAACAACTCCTACTCATGCTAGTGGGTTTCATCTATTTACTGTGGCAATGACAGGTCATGCAGAGGAAAGGGGTTCAACTACCGCAGCATGTAACAGTTGAATCGTTGTTGTCCTAATGCAGTAAAAGAGAGCAGAAGCGAGAGAGTGGGTTTGTATCGGAATGAACAAGGGGGTTTTGCTTGCCTGGCACTTCTGAAGATAATATAGTTCTTCATCGGTGTCATCGAACTCATCGTCGGGACGTCATCTACTGAGAGGGAACAAATACCGGCAATAGAGAGGAAGCACAATCAATGCAAATGCAACAATATGATGCATGATCATGACATGGCAAGAATGCTATGATTTGCACTAATGTATCTAGCAACAATTTAAATGAAGTCCATATGAACCAAGGCTTCATATGCAAACTCCATATTTAGCATTTAAAATGCCATTTGAATGTTTTCACTTATACAGCAGGTATAAGTTGGTTTTTCATGCATGAAAGTAGCATAAATGGATAGATTGGATTTTTCTGATCATTTTTCATATATAAATTATTTGATTTGGAGCTACGGTTGAATTACTATGAATTTTAGAAGTTTAGGATATTTTCTGAAATAAATAAACCATTTCTGATTTATTTAAAATCCCAGAAAACATTTACAGCGTCAGCATGATGTCTGAGTGATGTCAGCAGGTCAACGGCCCGGTCCAGGTCAAACCTGACGTGTGGGGTCCACACGTCAGTGACACACTAAACTAACTAACTTAGTTAACACTAACCTAGATTAAACTAATTAGATTTAAACCTAAGCTAGGTTAATTATCCGGGCAGGGCCCGCATGTCATAGACCCAGGGGAGGTCAACCCCCTAGTCAGCGAGGTCAAACTCGCCGGCGGCTTGTCGCCGGCGACGACAGAAACAGCGGGGCGGCTCCGGAATGCGCTACAAGGCACCATTCGAGGCACCGTTGGGCTCTACGGAAAGCTGGCACAACGGCACATCCGTTGGCGGCCGTGGTTGGGCCTGGGGTGGCTGGAGTCGACGGCGGCGAGCTCGGTTCCGGCCGCCGAAGTTCGGGCGAGCTCGGGCTCGTCGCTAGGGGCACGGCGAGGTGCGTGGAGTGGTGCTGCGGGCTCCTGCTAGTGCGGTGAAGACGATGGCGTGCTCGGAATCGAGCCAACGTGGCTGTGGCCATGACGGCGACGTGCGGTGGCGGCGGCGGGTGCGGCTGAGGTCGTTGCAGCCGATGCAGGGCTCGAGAGCGAGAACGTGAAGGATGGGGAGGTAGCTGAGCTCACGGCGGTCACGACGGAGCAGACGGCGAGGTCGCGGACGAGCTGGTGCGGCGGTCACGGCGAAGGGGATCTCCGGCGGCGTTCGGTGAAGACGAGGTCGAAGAAGACGAAGCAGAGCGTGCGATCTCTCGGGGCTCGGCTAGCTCGACGTAGTGGAAGACGGCGGAGCTCGTGGACACGGCAGCACGGCGCGGGGACGACGGTGGACGCGGGTTTCACGGTGGCGCGGGCGCGGCAGCGTCGGCCATGGTGGAAGAGGGCGAGGGAGAGGTGTTGGGGGAGAATGGACGTGTCCAGGTGGTTGGGGGGGCTACATGGAGGTCGACTAGCGCGTCCAGGGCGTAGTGGCAAGCAGCTGGCGCCGTGGCGAGCTCGCGCACGCCGGCGTCACCTCCCTGCCTGCCTGGCGGGGACGAAGCAGCTGGCTGGCACGGGCCAACACAGTGCTGGGCCGCCAGGTGGGCCGGCTGGTGGCTTTGCCAGGTAAGTTAGTTTTCCCTTTTATTTCCGTTTTCTTTATTTCTGCAAGTTTGTGGCTTTTCTAAAAATACCTAGGCAATTTCAAAAATCACCAAACTGCTCATGCCCACTGTATAGAGTATATCCAACATGGAACATTTCAGTTTGGGATTATTTGGACATTTAAAATATTTACTAGCATTTAAATGCCCAAATGCAAGTTACATATGATTTAATTCAATGACCTTATGATGACCTAGAAAATTGTGAACCAATTTTGGCAGAGGTTCTAAACCAAGACAAAAATGATGGACATTTTAGAAGGGCATTTCAGGTTCATTGAAAAAGATTTTAGTAAACCCTAGTTGTTTCCAGGGGGGTGCTGGGGGTTCTATCATCCCCATTTCAAGTTTCTGGAAAAGTTTAAACATGATGCAACACTCTAATTCATGAACTAGCTAGGGTGTGACAGATTCAGACACTGTCACTGTGCTATGTTATTCTCGATGTGATTAAGACAATGTCACAGTTTCAACATAGTATCTAAAAATATTGCCATCTCATCAGCGGTGCCATTAGAAAATTATTTGGCGCCGCTTCAGCAATTTGTGCAGCCAACTTTGGTCCACACATCCGAGCAGCCAAGCAGTAAAATACTAAAACTTTATGGCATGAAGGATTTGGGCATCGGAGCAACTAGGTGCTCCGGAGTTTGGTTCCCTGATTTTTTCCTCTGCATCGGCTCGCCAGTGCAGGGCACTGGTGCCAAATGTAGCAACAGTTGTCTTGACACCGGTTTTGGCATACATAGTGGACGGCCTTAGTGCTATTAGTTCTATGTTACTAAATTTGTGCATGTACACACCTGTTAGTATCAATTTGATGTCATCCAAACACTGTCGCAATGCTGTTGTAGTTATATTTAGCTTCCTCATAAAATGTTCAATTTGTTATTTATAGTACATGACTAAGAACTTGTAGCGTTGTTGCAGTTAATTAAAGCTTCTGATGTTTCTGAATTTGGTTGTTATCTCGGTAGCAATTAATTCATTTGCATATTGATCTTTTTGAGAAGATATGTCATAATTAACCTGTTTCTTCAGTGTTTCAAAATATGTATTTGGTGATTTTCTATGTTGCTAGAAACCAATTTTCCCTATAGTAGTTACTGATTTAGTTTTAAATATTATAGGATGAGCGAAAGTGTTCTTACCTGGAGTGGGTTGATCAAGAGTGGCCATAGTCTTTGAAGATGTGCCTAGCAAAGCTCTAGAGCATGTATGAGGAAGAGAACAGAGATAGGCTTAGAGAAAGTGCTGTCAATGCTGAAGAATATTTCAAGACACTACTAGGAGAAAGCCTACTAGTAGCGCTAGAAATACCCGTAGCAGTAGCGCTGGCGGCAGCGCTACTGCTAACACGCTACAGCTAAGTTGTAGCAGTAGCGCTGCTCGAACCAGTGCTACTGGTAAGTATGGTTAGCAGTAGCGCTGCTTGAACCAGTGCTAGTACTAACTATCTGTAGCGTTCCACCAAAGCAAACGCTGCTGCTAAACCAGCGCTGCCGCTAGATGCCTACCAGCGCTACTGCTAATATTCCTGCTTTCGCAGATTTATTTCCCCTCTACGTATTTGTGATGTATTTGTGCATGCTCTATATAGTAGTTTCATCATATCATAATAAACATACATTATTCTCATCATATCATACACATACAGTAGTCTCGTCATACCATCATCATCATCGTCCAACACAAATATCATCACATCTCGAAAATAGCGATACACAGGTCATGTCATGTCTCGAATAAATGCAACTGCATGGTCATGGCACACACACAAGTTTCATCATCTCTATCTAAACCATGATGTAGAAGAGAAGAGCGATGAGTATGAGCAAGAGCGCGACTATGTAGTACTTCTTGAGGCACCGGTTTCACTCCCTCTCTTACCGGAGCGTCAACCTCAAGTAACTATTTTCTGCTTCGGCTCTGCTGTCGAACCCTCTGTGGCTAGCGCCCGGGTACCTGTCCACCTGGGCCTGAGCGTCTGGCCAGTGGTCGTACACTCCTGGAACCCTCCCAATGAATACGACATAGCAGTCCTTCGCCATCTCTGATCTATGTACCTCCATCGTCAGTTGATGAATTCAACGATAATATGCAACATAATGTACTTGAGAAACACAAAGAGGCATAATTAGCAAAATACAAGAAACCTATAGTAAACATAAATAACAAAGTTCCTCATACCCAAACTAATGAACTAGAGCGATCTACGCTAGTTCAGGAGGATGGTTTAATTACATCACAAAGTTTCGCCGTGCATAAATTTAAAGTTTTGCCATAGAAAGACAGTAGTGACACATTGTCATCGACAATCAGTCCTCCATGTCGGCGGTCCAATCTTCATAGTCAGGGAGGAAGCACCCGAGCTTCATGAAATGCTTCAGGTCCAGACGCTGAGAGAGTAGCAGTGCTTGAACATCATCCCACGTGATTGGCCCATGGTAGAACATCCCTGTTAGTTCGAGGACCTCCTTCATGATCACTTGGGCAAGATCACACAGTACGTGATAAAACTCAGCTCGAATTCGATGATCCGTTGTCCTTCCTATGCTTGTGGCCCAGTTGACAATCTCGACATCATTGGAAGTAGCTGGCATGCAAAGGCGTTGATTATCCCTTATGTACTCGATCATGTGATGCATGAGGTAGAATCCATTAGCCTTACTGGTGTATGGTTGCTGGATGCAGCAGAAGTCGGTCTTATGGCCGAAACCCAGCCCGTTCTTCCTGTACTTTTTCACCTTGATATATCCACCAGACAGGCTGAAGGTTAATATGGCACTATCGAGAACACTCTTTATGTGCATGTAATCCTTTTTCTTGATGTTCTTTGATGAGTCCAAGTAAAGAGCATGGGAGTATTGTGGGTACAGACAGATGAGGACAGCGCCCCCCCCCCCCACGGCGCAAAATAAGTACACCTCAAATTAGCCTCCATGCTTGCAAAGGAATGATTAAAACTTACAAAAGGATATCCGCAGATGACTTACGTGAGATGATAAGACAGGAGAATTGTTTCCTTGTCCTTATTAGCGATCATGAACTCACCGATGTACTTGCTCGCATAGTCACGATGCTCTTCGCAGACTGCCAAGAAGCTCTTGTGCATATAGTACGGGTCCGCGAAGCAGATATATTTTATGTTCTCGCGCCTGATGATGTAGTTGAGATACAGCGCATACATGCGGATGAACTGAAAATCCAGCTTGGTCATGTGGAACATGTCGTAGATGTAGTCAAATCGCAGGATGAACTTATCCGCGAGCCATCTCTCGACGTACAACTTCCCACCCGGCACCTGAACCACGTAAAGCGGGTATCCTAGTTTTTCCGAGATGAGAAGGCTTTTCTCTCTGGCCAGCACATCTTCATGAAGTCTCCTTAGATCATTGTTCAATATGTGCTCTAGCGCTTTCGGAGGTAGGATCGGGTGGCCGGCAACATGGAAACGCTCCACACCTTCGACAGGTATTCTGTCTACCTCCCAGGGCTTCAAAGGCGGCTGGCTGCTTGAAGCAGCTCTGGCGCCTTTAGGGCCTTTCTTGTCCAGTCTCCTCCTTTGCTTCTTAGCGGGCGGCGGTAGTGAACCCACCATACCTTCCCTAACCACCACCCCCATTATCGTCGGGCTAATCAGTGGACGGCCCTCGGGTTGTTGTTGCTGGGTAGAGGCGTCTCCTACGGGATCCCATGAAGAGAGAATTTTTGCATTCCGCCTTAGGACGTTCCGGCTCCGGTAAATCAGGCAGCATCAAGTCATCTCCACGCTCATAGCCTGAGTCATAGTCCCGAGCCATCAATCCTCCATCGTCATAGGCAGTATTGATATACATGAGAGGGTCATCATCATCCTCCTCCATGACATCATCAGCATTTGCTTCTTCGACGGGGGCGACGTCATCTGGCACTAATGGAGGATCTCCCTCGCGTCGTCCGCTATCACCCGCCACGATAGGTGCAAGTAATTTGGTAGGTGGGGTGGTGTTCATACCTTCTTGAGGAGCTGTCGTTGGTGTGCTACCGGGCACCTCGACACGAAGAAGAGACTTCGGCCAAGGCAAGAACCAGCTCTTGCATGCGCCAATCCGTTTAGGGGTCTCGTCATCATCGACTAGTACCGAAGGAGGCAAATCCTCAAAGCCCGCTTTGACACTGGCCACGTTAACCTTGAAGACGCCATGGGGCATCTCTCGGTTGTGGAACATGCGGTCCTTCGGCTTCACGATCGTTGCCTTTCCCATGCCCACCTTCTGGCCGTTGATGTTGTACAACAGGGTGCATGGGGTTTTGTCGGCCTGCAAAGACATGTCTGCGACGTCAAACATTCGAAAGGCAACTGAAACGGAAGACTATAGACATGCTGGTGAAAAGGGTATGACACGTAATTACCATGAGGGCGTCGAGCTCAGCAAAAGACGAAGCCCCGCCGAGCATGCCAGAGATGGAGGACGGGCTGCTATGAACAGGAGTGGAACCTTGTGTGGTTATGTGAGCAGGTGCTGGTGGTGCGATGTTCACCGAATTGCTCCCAACGTAGCTGGGAAGGGGAAAGTCCGCTGGCCTTTTATCTGGATTCCTCTTCGACCAATCAATAATTGCCAGAATCAAGCCAGTAATAATGGAAGATTGGAAGTCAGCCGTGACGCCAACTACCGCTGCATCGACTACCTGAACCAACTCTTCTTTGGTCTCAGCTTTGGTCTTATTGACCGCAATCGCGACCTTCTCGTCGATGGTCTGTTGAGTAAGCAATCATCTCTGCCTTCTTTCCTCTGGCTTCTCGTGGTAGCACGTCTTCCACGAGGCGCCATCTCCGACACCGTGCACACGTCCATACGACGGCGGTTTGTCCTCCGGGACCTTTTTCAGTATGTTCAGGGCCCGGTTGAAAGGGGTGTCCCACTTGGGCCTCGCCGACGACTGTGACAACTCGTCGCTTTCGGCTGCCTTTTGGTGCTACTCTTTCTGCAAAAGGAACGTGGATGGTTTACAAATGTGACAAAACTTCTAGTCGAATTGATTGGAAGCTAATATAATAAGGTGGTAATATAACAATTACCAGAAGTCTCATGAACTCCCTCGTGTTCGGGTCCATGTAAAAGATCTTATTGATGCGGTCCCACTTGTACCGGGCCCTGATCCAGTCACACTCCTGCGGGTCGGTGAACTCCGCCAAGGGGTCTGGGATTCCGGGACTTTCACGTTATGTGTCCTCCTTGGCCCATATGTGCCTCTTCCCCTCGTAACCACGGCTTCCGAGGTGGTGGGGAGGCGTGTTCCTGGCCTGGGGCGCCTTCATTTTCTCCGATCTTTGCTTGACTTCTTCTTTAGCGCAAGTCTCCTTGAATTTTTCGAAGTCCTCTTCCTTTAGTGTCGGATTGTCAGCATGAATCTTGGACCACGGTTCATTCTTCGCAATCGCTTTTTTCACCCTAACTTTCCAGGCGGACAAGTCGTTCATGAACGTCCCCATCGCCTTGTTGTTTATCTTTGTCATGGGCTCATCGTCCCACGGATGTTTTCTTTCATCCCGGCCGGGGAACAGGAACCTATTGTGCAACTTCTTTAGGAGCATGTGCTCCATATGTGGTGTCTTCTTTAACTTTTCGTCGTTGATGTTGGAGGTTTCCCTGAGGATGCATACTAGTTGATTGCCGTAGCACGCGCGCACTTCCTCTGGCGCCATTGGCTCTAATTTCTTGGGGTGCATCGCCGTGACCACAATTTGTCCGATGCCGAGCTCATTTGGTTTTCGTGCCATCTTCCGCTTCAGTGCTTTATCGGCTACGACAACATCGTTGCCGGTCTCGGGGGTGGTGTCGGTGCCGGTGTCGGCGTCGGTGTCGGGGTTGGTGCCACTGCCACCCTGCACCCGCAACTGGTGTTCGTCCAGGTAATCGAAATAATGATTTGCTGCCTCGACGGGGTCTTCTTCGAGGTGACTAGAACCCCCGGCTTCGGCGTGGCTAGACATGTTTCCTATTCAACAATTGTAAATAAAAGATATAATGAAGAGAAAAAAGGGGCCTATATTTGTTCAAAATGTTGATTCATTCCCCTTTCGGCAAATCTCGGGCACTCCATATGTCCTAGTTTCTAGCACAAGTCATGCCGAAAATCACGGAAATTTTTGGCATGACCTTTGCTAAAAAGTGGACATATGGAGCGCCTGAAATTTGTCGGAACAGAAATGAATCAACATTTCGGCAAAACATAGGCCACTCGGATATTCTTCGACGATTGTCCATTCAACCAACATTAATCATATCATATTCAACAATTGTAATAAAAGATATAATCAACAATATTGGAATATGCAAATGAACATCAATGACATATATCATATAACATCAAATGCTATTGTTTTTTGTTTATAGCTAAATGCTATTGTTTTTGTTTATAGCTAATTTATAGCTAAATGCTAAATGCTACTATTTTTTATAGCTAAATGCTACAGTTTTTTATTTAGAGCTAAATGCTACTGTTTTTTATTTATAGCTAAATGCCCTAGATAATTTCCTAAAAAAATTGCTAAAAATGCCCTAGCTAAATGCTACTGTTTTTTATTTAAAGCTAGGCATTTTCATAAAATTTGCCCTAGCTAATTTCCTAAAAAAAATTGCTACTGCCCTAAATTTGCCCTAGCTAAATTTGCTACTGCCCTAGCTAATGCCCAAGCTAATTTCCTAATTTTTTTTGCTAATTAGCTACTGAATTAGCTACTGGCCTAAACAAATTTGCCCTAGCTAAATTTGCTAATTTGCTAAACAAATTTGCTAATTTGCTAAATTTGCTAAATGCTACTGCCCTAAACAAATTTGCTAAATTTGCCCTAGCTAAATTAGCTACTGCCCTAACTAAATTAGCTACTGCCCTAGACATGCTAGGGTTCATCATAGAAGAGAGCAAAGAGAGAGGAGGGCAGGGGAGAGGACAGGGAGAGGCTGACGGCAAGGGAAGGCTCGGGCTCGGGCAGCGGCGGTCGAGGCCGGCTCGGGCGGTGGCGGCGAGGTCGAGGGCGGGCAGGGCAGAGGGCGGCGGCGGTGAGGTCAAGGGCGGGTTGGGGAGAGGGCGGCGGCTATGGTGAGGTCGAGGGCCGGCTCGGGCGATGGCCGGCGTCGAGGTCGACGGCGGGCAGGGGCGACGGTCGGCGTCGAGGTCGATCGAGGGCGGGCGCAAGGCGACGGCGGCGATAGAGTGGGGGGAGAGGTGGGAGAGGGGGGGGAAGGACTTGGCAAAATTTTGAGCCCGCGCGTCCGGGGTTAACTAAAAATAGCAGTAGCGCTGTATTAGGATCCAACGCTATAGCTAACTTAGCTATAGCGTTGGGTCCTAATCCAGCGCTACTCTTTTTATTATTTTCCTTTTCTAGTTTTTAGTTTTCTTTTCTTTTTATTATTTTCCTTTCCTTTTCTGTTTACTTTTCTTTTTCTGTTGTATTGCTTTCTCCCTTTTGTTTTTGTTTTTTGTTTTTCTCCCGACGGCCTCGCACGCAGTCGATGAGAACGTCTCCCTCCCACACTGCGCGAATATCACCGGAACCATGCATGTGGTGGTAATTGGAAGGGATACGATGTATACATCATTTGACTGATAACGGTTACTTAAGTGCGTACACAAAATAGATACACACACACACACACATATATATATATAAATGATGGTTTCTCGGCTGCGTCGATGACATTTCACATTGAGCTTCTTCCCTTTCTTGTTCGTTGTTGAATAATTGAGCCCCTCGTTGTGACTTTTCTGGCACCATGGAGTACGATCTTTCTTAGGTAATGTAGTCTTGATTCTTCTTTTCACGTATGCTTCATCGTCATCGTCATCTTCCCTCATCGGGTTGCCGTATTGGTCATAGTCTTCCTCGTTAACGACTCCATCCATTCCGACGATGCTCCTTTTGCCTCTCCTCACGACAACACGGCTGGGATTGGTCGGGTCGGTTATGAAGAAGCATTGTGTCATGTGCTTAGCGTGTACCCATGGCTCAGTTTTGGCGATCGCGTCGGGTATAGACATGGTAGTGAAATACTTGTTTTATCTTACGACGGCCTTAGCCCATCTGACACGGAACATCGTCGCATCATGCATTCTAGTGTAGTAAAGCTCCCAGATCTCTTCGACCCTTCCGTAGAATCTTTCAGTTGTGGCGTTGGCGTCGGTCACGCATTCAATCGTCACCCCTGAGTTCTGGTAATCACTGTCCATGTCTTTGGCCTCCGTGTAGAACGTGTACCTGTTGATATCGTATGCCTGATAGGTCGCGAGTTTGGGCGCGGGGCCATGTGCTAAGGCTTGTATGAGCAATCCGTCCGAACTGCCCTCTTCCAGGGGATTAGCAAGAACTTGCTCTTTGAACCAACGCAAGAAAGTGGCGTTGTGCTCTACAGTAACTTCGTCGTCCGTCTTGCGCATCCCCTGATCACAGTACTTCTTTGCGTTGGTTTCTTTGTGTAGTGTCACATAATTATTTACCACATCTAGGTGTTGTAGCACTACTAAGTTAGCCCTGTCAAAGTCGTTCCGTCGATCCGAGTAGTCCACGTGCAATTCCCTCCGTCCGTTGTTGTGACCTTCTCCTCCGTGCCTCCCATGGTGCTTCTTGACGGGCAAACCAACAACAGGGTCTCCGCTGCCTATATAATTCTCGCAAAAGGAGATGCACTCTTGGGTCACAAACCCCTGGACGATGCTCCCATCGGGATGGGACATGTTACGAACGAATCCTTTGATGACCCCATTCATCCTCTCGAATGGCATCATGCTGTGAAGGAATGTCGGCCCGAGGTCGATGATGTCGTCCATGATGTGGACACACAGATGCACCATGATGTCAAAGAACGCGGGCGGGAAGTACATCTCAAGCTCACATAGTATGACAACGATCTCTTCATGTAGCCTTCGGAGCTACTTCACACTGATGGGCTTTTGAGAGATAACATCGAAGAAGTTGCAGAGACCAGTAAGCGTGTCACGGACGTGCTCGTCCATTATCCCTCTAATGGCAACCGGGAGTATCTGCGTCATCATCACGTGACAGTCATGAGACTTCATCCCGCTGAACCTTTTCTTCTTGGTGTTTAGAAATCTGCTTATCTTCCCATAGTAACCGGAACTGACTTTGATTCGTGTAAGGCACTTGATGAATTGATCGATCTCCTTCGCACTTAAGGTGAAGCAAGAAGGGGGGCAATAATTCTCCTCCTTCTTGTTGACTTTTTTGCCCCTTTCCCTCGCCTCCGTCTCCGTCTCTGTCTCCTCCGTCGACTTTTTATGGGGCGGCATGTGGAGATCTCTCCTGATCTCCAAATCTTCCAAGTCTTTCCTTGCCTTCGGCCCATCCTTGGTCTTCTCCGGCATGTTCATCAGTGTGCCAAGAAAGCTCTCGAGGACATTCTTCGTGATATGCATTTGATCAAGGCAATGCGGCATGTCGTGATTGGGCCAGTACTCCATGTCCCAAAAAACAGACCTCATTTTCCATACCTTCAGCAGCGGCTCCGGCACCTTTTTCATCTTTCCCGGCGCAGGGCACTGTTCCCAGTTTTTCAATAGCTCATTGATTTCGGCACCGCTCCTCTTACGTGGAGGTCCTCGATGCTCAGCCAAACCATTGAATAGATCTCCACGTTTTCTCCACGGGTCATCCTTCTCGAGCCATCTACGATGCCCATGTACACGATTTTCCCAGACCCGCCATCTTTCGTTGACGTAAGCTGCTGACATGTTGTATCATCCATGCACCTCGTGCATCCGCAGTATCCGTGGCACACCTGGCCTGAGGTGTACCCGTAACCGAGATAGTCATGCACCGTCGTCATCAGCGCGACTCTCATATAGAAATACTCTCCTTTGCTGGCATCCCATGTCCATGCCGGTGTTTTCCATAACGTGTCTAGCTCCTCTTTCAGAAGCCGCATATACAGGTTAATATTATTTCCCGGTTGTTTCGGCCCTTGAATCAGCATGCTCATGTGTATGTACTTTGTCTTCATGCACTTCCATGGGGGGAGGTTGTACATCCATACAAAGACGGGCCATGTGCTGTGGTTGGTGTTCTGGTTTCCAAATGGATTCATGCTATTGGTACTCGCACCAAGCATGATGTTCCTTGCATCTTCTGCGAAAAATCGATATTCGGCGTTGAATGCTCTCCACTAGCTAGCATCTGCGAGGTGTCTCAGCTTCAGATCATCTCCATCGTCGGGCTTCTTCCTATTCGCGTGCCAGCGCATGAGCTTTGCTTCCTTAGGATCTACGAAATACCGCTGCAGATGGGGAGTGATCGGAAAGTACCATACAACTTTCTGAGGAGCTTTCTTTCCTGCCTTCTTGTATCGAGAAGCATTGCACACTGGACAGCTAGTTTTTTCCACGTGCTCCCCCCGATAAATGATGCAATCGTTGATGCATGCGTGGTATCTAATGTGCGGTAGATCAAGAGGGCAAACGATTTTCTTGGCCTCCTCGACACTAGTAGGACACATGTTCCCCGCGGGAAGAACTTTATTATGTAGATACTTCAAATGCTCATCGAGGCTTTTGTCTGTCCATTTGTTTTTGGCCTTCGTCTTGAGAAGTTCGAGCATGAAACTCAAGCGGGTCACCTCGGGATCGCAACCGTCATACAATGGAGTCTTCGAGTCTACTTCAAGTTTCGCCAGCTTGGCCTCCTCTCTAGAAGCAGCTCTGTCGCTAGTCGTACTCTTGCGAGGAGGTCTCGAACATGAGGGTCCTGCATGACTGAACTTAGTAGCGTCGAAGACTGCGGTGTGTAGTCCGCCGCATCTTCTCTGCCATGTCCGGACTCTTCTTCGCCGTGTCCGGAATCTTCTCCGCCGCCGCCATGTTCGGACTCTTCCCCGCCGCCATGTCCAGCGCCATCGTCTTCGTATCGATCGGTCATCTCTTCGTCAAGCCCCATGTCATTATTTCCTGCCATGTGGACGTCCTCATCATCATCTTCACTTATCCACCGAGTATAGCCATCCATGAAACCATTCATCAGCAGGTGCGCCTTCAAACTGCCACGAGCAAAAGGGTCCAAAAGGACTCCTTCTTTGCATCTTGTACACGGACATCTAATCCTAGTCCAATTATTTGCATACATGTCCATCACCGCAGATTGCAAGTATCGCTCCACCTTCCATCCACTCACCTTCATGACCGACTGCACGGTATAACAAGCAAAAGGGTTATAAACAAAATACATGCATGCATCAAAGTCATATAAAAATTTGGCATGACCTTGCCTAAAATAGGACATATCAAGTTTGCTCGAAATTCACCGAAACGGAAATAAATCGACATTTCGGCAAAACATAAGCAACTCAGGGGCATGTCACTCGCACAAATCCCTCCATATCTCAAACACACATATTCCCATTCTTGAAATGCACAACTTTTTACTCACCTATCTCCCGAGAGAGATCGAGCACGGTTAGATGAGGCCTTCGCTACCTATAGGGATCGAAAGGGGATGGCTAAATAGCTAGCTAGATCTAGTTGTTGGGAGGTGAGATGACTCTAGCTAATTAATGGACATGGAGAGAGATGAGCTAGCTAGATCTATATGTATGGAAGGAGGGAGAGCCAAATAAATGAGGAAGATAGAGAAGAAAGGCCATTTATGGAGGAGAATTATGGTGGAGGGGGGCATTAATGGGGAGAGAAGAGAGGTAGAAGAAAGAGAGAAGAAGGGCAATAATGGTGGAGAAGTAACTTAGAGAGGGAAGATGGGAAAGGAGGGGGAGGGGGAGAGAGGTGGGTGAAAAGGTGGCAGCCACGCCTAGCAGTAGCACTGTATTCCTGAAGGCGCTACTGTTATGGTGCTTAGTAGTAGCGGTTGTCGGAAGCAACGCTACTACTAAGTGGGGCCCAATAGTAGTAGCGATGTTGTCTTAGCACACGCTACTGCTAAAATCTTAGCAGTAGCGCTGTATTTTGGGCCGCGCTGCTACTACAGCTAGCGTCGGTGGGCTTGTTTGGTCCCACTTATCAGTAGCGCTCTTTCCATTTCTAGTGCTACTACTAAGTCATCACTTGTAGCGCTGTCCTAGACCCACGCTACTGCTAATTAGCAGCAGCGCTGGTTATTTTCCAGCGCTACTACTGATGTCCTACCTATAAGAATTTCCCTAGTAGTGAGATGCGGGAAAAAAGAGGACGATGGAGAATAGCTCAGATTTTTTTAAATTAGACTTTGCTAAGATGGTGTTGGCGAAGGAGGATGCACTTTCCGAGTCATTCAGTGCAAAACAGGTTCTTACTGAACTGAAAGCAGAGGTGGAGAAGACGAACCTGGCTGATCATGCATCAGTCGATTAGGGAAATGAATATATTGTTCTAATATTGTTCTCGTGAAGGTGAACTAGCTATATGCTGTACTGTGTTGTTTTCAGGTAGCTATCATACTGTGATGTTAAAATATATTTATGTACCTGATATGAAATTGGCAAACAGCTGTTCGATATAAAATGTGAATTTGTGTAATACTGGAGTTATTAATTGTTAACTAATAAACCTGCTAAATGGGTCATGGAACTTTGCAAACGGTTCTAGCAGTAAAAGCGGTTGTGATGGATAGCCCAATGCCATGCAGTTTTCTTCATCAAATCGTGTGTGATATAGTTGAATAAAGCAAACGGTTAACGGAGGCAGAGCGTGTGTGATCGTTACACCTATCACACATGAGGCTATACAAAAAACTGTGTGGGATGTATATACGAACGGAAACTTTCGTCTGGGATTCACTGTGTAGGATGTGCAGACGAACGGAAACATTTCTTTGGGATTCACTATGTGGGATATGCAGACGAACGGAAACGTTTCTCATGGATTGACTGTGTGGGTTGTGCAGACGAAGGGAAACGTTTCTCTTGGAATCACTGTGTGGGATGTACCTATGAAGGGAAATGATTGGGCCTGTATAATTGTATGCGATGACTAGCCCGATCGCACACGAGCTCATTTTACGCAGCGTGTGTGACTGGAGGGCCTATCCCCGATGGTTTCTGGGTCGTGTGGGAAGGACCCCCTATCGCCCACACTCACTAGGCGACGGTTTAAAATGCCGTCACGAAAAGGGGTTAAAAACCGTTTGTATAGCAGCTTGTTGTACCAGTGTCCATTATTGCTCCAAACTCCATTTTTGCCCGATCTCTCTCCTTAGCCAATCAAACTTGTTGATTTTCTAGGGATTGGTTGAGAAGACCCCGATCTACACTTCCACCAAGAGAAATTTGATTCTCCCCACTAATCCCTTGCAGATCTTGTTAATCTAGGGTGTTTGAGCACCCTAGACGGTTCAGGTCACCTCGGAGCCACAATCTGTTGTGGTGAAGCTCCGTGGTGGTGTTGGGAGCCTTCAATTCGGTTGTTGAGATTTCCCTAACCTTGTTTGTAAAGGTCCGGTTACCGCCTTCAAGGGCACCACTACTGGAATCACGGCATCTTGGATTGTGCGAGGGCGTGAGGAGAATACGGTGGCCCTGGTTGCTTCTTGGGGAGCATTGTGTCTCCACACCGCTCCAACGGAGACATACTTCTCCTCAAAGGGAAGGAACTTCGGTAACATATCCTCGTCTCCACCGGCTCCACTTGTGGTTACTTCTTATCTTTACTTTGTGCAAGCTTTATTTGTGTTGTATCCTTTGTTTGCTTGTGTTGTTGTTGTTGCTAGCATCATATAGGTTGTTCACCTAGTTGCATATCTAGACAACCTATTTGTTGCTAAACCTAATTTGTTAAGAAAAGCTAAAAATTGGTAGTTTCCTATTCACCCCCTCTAGTCAACCATATCAATCCTTTCAATTGGTATTAGAGCCTCATCTCTTTATTAAGGGTTTTACCACCCGAAGAGTATGGTTGACAACGGGGAAAGGGTTGATGATGTACGCAAGGCCGTGGAGTTGAACTCGATGACCTGAGATGACTTAAACGAAGCCTTGGCCTCACTTAAGACATCTATGACGATCGAGGTCAAGTCCATGCTCAAAGAGCTTCTTGAGGGGTTGAAAACTTCTACCGATCCGTTGCAAGTGGTTAATCCCATCGCATCGGAGTCTGAGGCCAATTCCGGTAAAGAAGTGGCTAAAGGTACTCAAACCTCCTCCCCTCATGGTAAGAATGGGACAGGAACCCATGCCTCGGTTCCCCCTCCCCCGTTCTATGGAGGATCGGTCCCCACACCTCATATTAACAACCTTGGTCCTCCTCCTAAGGTTGTGAAGAATGATTTCGCTAATTGGGTTTTTTGTATCAGGTCTCATTTGAATCACAGCTCAACCAATCTTTGGAGAATCATTGAGCAAGGTTACTACCCGCATGATCCAAACAACCTGACCCAAGAGAAGAGGCGGACAATCAATACAATCACTCCGCCTTGTTCATCCTTCAATCACGGGGCCTCCTGAAGATCTAGCTCACTTGCGACCCTTCTCTTGTGCAAAGGATTTTTGGGAACATATTGTCTCTTTGTACAAGGGAAGCTCAAGCATTCAATGATCCAACTTTGAGGTGGTACTTGATGAGGCTGATGAGTTTGTGATGAATGAAGATGAGGATCCTCATGAGCTCTACTGGAGATTGACAACTCTTGCGGTCTCCCTCCAAGATATGGTAGCAAGGATACGGATGATAATTGGATCAAGCACAAGTTTCTCAAGGCCATCATGCCATTCAACAAGGCCATGTCTTCCGTGATCCATCAAAGACCATACTTCCACACCTTGTCTTCAAGTGATGTGTTGGATGAGTTTATTGCCATGAACATCTTGAACAAGACCGCCGACAACACTCTAGCTTGTGTCCAACGGTCAAAGAAAGCCTCACCCAGCCTTGGTTTGAAGGCCAAGGCAATTCCGGAAGAAGAAGAGGATGAAGAAGAAGAGAGTTGCCCCGAAGACACAAAATATGCATACCATGAGCACATGGCTCTTGTTTCAAGGCAATTTTGGGGCAACAAGAGAAACTCAAGGCCCAACTTCTCCAAGAACAACTCAAGTGGCTCAAAGGGTAAGCAATGTGTGAGAACTTGCTACAATTGTGGCAATGTGAGTCACTTTGTGGTGGATTGTCCTTATGAGAAGAGGGAAGACAATGGTGGCAAGCTCATTCGCAAAGACAAGGCCAAGTCCTTCCCCAACAAGAGCAACTTCACCAAGAAGGTGCCTCAAAAGGGGTTGGTGGCACAAGAAGATTACATCTCCGATGATGATGATGATGATGATGAAGATGCAAGTGGTGAAGGAATGGCAACGACCACCATGGCCATCGCCACCTTTTCCCCAACCAAGGTGTCACTCTTCGGCGCCCCAACGAGAACCTCATTGCCAAGTGCCTCATGGCCAAAGGTACCAACAAGGTAACCTCCAACATCAAAACTTCCATCACTACTACTCCTTCTTTGTTGGATTGTGTGGATGATCATGAGGAGGTAAAGGTGGATGAGAACAAGTTTGACAAGTTCTTGGGTAAGCTCAAATGTGAGACCAAGAAGCACCTTGTTGCTCTCTTGGAACAACTAGGTGAGGCCAATGATATCATCGAGTCTCATGAGGAAACCATCTCTAAGATGGAGGGGCATAGGCGTGATTATGCCAATGAGATAGTAGATCTTTCTATTGCTCTTGAGGAAGAGTGAGGTCTTCGTTTGGATCTTGAGGAGTCACACAACGATGACTTTGCTAAATTAAGGAAAGATCATGATCATGCTCTTGTTCTTACTCGTGTGCTCAAATCCAAGAAGGTTGCACTTGGGGTTGGCCATGATAGACTCAAGGAAGAGCTTGATACACTTGACAAGGACCACAAGGCCTTGACAAGTGCTCATGCTTCTCTTAAGGAGTCTCATGATCAACTCCAAGTGAAGCTCACTAAGGAGATAGCCACTTGCCCTCCTTTTGTTTTAATTGATAATGCCCATGCTACTAACCCTTGTTGTGAGCATGTGCATCTTATGGAGGAGAATGCCAAGTTGAAAGAGCAACTTGAGAAAGGCCTTGTGACTTGCATACAAGGTGAGAAGAACCTCAATGACCTTTTGAGCAATCAAAAGGAAGTTGTGGCAAAGGAAGGGCCTGGGTTTGTACCCAAGTCAAAGAAGAAGAAGAAGAAAAACAAGACCAAGCAACCTCTCCCGCTCAAAGAAGTCTTCGTAAAGGCAGGGGAGGGTGCTCATGAGAAGAAGAAGGACATTGTTGTGGGTGGTAATGCCAAGAAGGGTAATACCACCCCTCCTAACAAAGCTAGCGACTTTAACCCTTCTTATGTTTTATGTCGCGCTAGTGATGGGCATGTTTATGCCAAATTTGTTGGTTCTTCTTATGAGTACATTGAATGGTCTATTTGGGTTCCTAAGACCCTTATTGCTAACCTCAAAGGACCCATTCAAAAATGGGTACCTAAATCCAATCATTGATCTCTTGTAGGAGTTTGCTTCCAGTGGGGTGTCATGGTTGCTCGATAATGGAGCAACAAATCATATGCCCGGGAGCAAGGACATGGTGGTGGACGTGCAACCAAGCCCATCTATGCCCACTCATGTCCAATGCGATGATGCTTCAACATCTAAGGTATTGGGTCTTGGCAAGGTGGTCATCTCTCAAGATTTATCTATTGAGAAGGTCATGCTTGTTGAGACCCTTGCATACAATTTACTTTCCATTTGTCGACTTGCACTCATGGGCTTTGCAACATTATTTGATCTTGATACTGTGGCCCTTTTATGGAGCAAGACTCTTAAAGTAGATTTTGTTGGGCATGTCGAGAACGGTCTCTATGTGGTTAACTTTTCGGAGCGACCCACTAAGACTGTGACTTGCCTAATGGCTAAAGTTGTTGTGGGATGGCTTTGGCATCGCCGGCTAGCCCGTGTCAATATGAGATATTTGTAAAGTCTCCTCAAAGGGGATCATGTTCGTGGACTAAGAAATATGAGTTTTGCCAAAGATCATGCATGCAGTTTGCAGTGCTTGTATCGAAGGAAAGCTACATGAGACGGCTCACTGACCCATGACTATCATCTATTCAAAGAGGCCCTTGAAGCTCCTTCACATGGATCTCTTTGGTCCTCCATCTTTCAATAGTCTTGGGGGAAGAATATATTGCTCGGTGATTGTTGATGATTACTCAAGATACACTTGGGTATATTTCTTCAAGAGGAAGAGTGAGACCCAACAAACCATCATCGACTTTGCAAATGAAGCTCAACGTCAACATGATGCAAAGATATTGATGATCCGAAGTGACAATGGCACCGAGTTCAAGAACTACACCTTGAATGATTTCCTTAGTGATGAGGGGATCAAGCATCAATACTCCGCACCTTATACCCCTCAACAAAATGGTGTGGCAGGAAGAACCGGACGTTGATGGATGCAGCAAGGACCATGATGGCGGAATTCAAATCTCTGTAAAACTTTTGGGCCGAAGCCATCAACACTGCATGTGAGGCATCCAATCGGCTCTACCTCCGAAAAAGCTTGAACAAGACTGCATATGAGATACTTACCGGTAACAAGCCCAACCTCAAGTACTTTCGAGTGTTCGGTTGTAAGTGTTTCATTCTCAAGAAAGGTGTTCACTTGTCTAAATTTGAACCTACAGCTCAAGAGCGCATATTTGTTGGTTATGCTACAAACTCTCATGCTTACCGTGTCCTCAACAAGTCCAATGGACTCATTGAGGAGACGTGTAATGTGAAGTTTGATGAAAATAATGGCTCCCAAGTGGAGCAAAGTGGTCTTTGTGATGTAGGAGATGAAATTCCTCCTCAAGCCATAATAAGAATGGGTGTTGGTCAAATCCTCCCCATTGAGGAACCCCTTGTGGTCGAAGGAGAAGGACAATGTTCTATGCAAGTGGAACCATCACCAACGCTTCCGAAGAACAAAGTGAAGGCCCTCAACCAAAGAACAAGATCAAGGGCAAGATCAACCTCATGATGATGGTGATGCACCAAGTGATGCCCAAGATCAAGTTCATGACTCCGAGCAAGCTCAAGATCGAGAGGAAGCTAAAGATCAAGAGCAAGCTCAAGATGATCAAGATGGTGCTCCTCAAATGCCTATTGAGGAGCTCTTGGAGTGCCATGCCACCAAGATTGCTTCCACGCTAAAATGTCAAGAACATGTCATGGAGAATGTCCTTGGAAGCTTAAGGAAAGGGGTAACTTCTCATGAACAATTAACAAACTTTTGTGAGCGTCATGTGTTTGTTTCTTGTATTGAACCCCAAAAGGTACATGAGGCGCTCGAGGACATAGATTGGCTTGAAGCCATGCATGATGAACTCAACAACTTCGAGCGCAACAAGGTGTGGCAATTGGTGCCTAGGCCAAAGGAGAACCATAACGTCATTGGGACCAAATGGATCTTCAAGAACAAGCAAGATGCAAATGACGTTGTCACTCGCAACAAGGCAAGAATGGTAGCTCAAGGCTACTCACAAGTTGAGGGTACTGACTATAGTGAAACCTTCGCTCCTGTTGCTGGCCTTGAATCTATTCACGTGTTGCTTGCATATGCATCTCATCATGATTTTAAGTTGCAACAAATGGATGTGAAAAGTGCATTTCTTAATGGTCCTCTTAATGAGTTGCTATATGTCAAGCAACCCCTAGGGTTCGAGGATCCCAAGTTCCCCAATCATGTATACAAGCTCGATAAGGCACTCTATGGCCTTAAACAAGCCTCATGTGCGTGGTATGAGCACCTTACCGAGTTATTGCAAGATCGTTGGTTTGAAATTGGGAAACTTGATCCCAGTTTTTTCACGGAGAGGGTTAAAGGGGACTTGTTCATATATCAACTATATGTTGATGATATTATTTTTGGTTCTCCTAACAAAAAGCTTTCAATGATGAGTTTTCCTCACTCGTGACCGAGAAGTTTGAGATGTCTATGATGGGAGAGTTGAAGTTCTTTCTCAGGTTCGAAGTCAAGCAAAGAAGGGAAGTAACTTTCATCAACCAAGCCAAATATACCCAAGACATGCTCAAGAGATTCAAGTTGAATGATGTCAAGCCGGCCAAGACTCCAATGCCAACCAAGTGCCAACTTGACATTGATCCCAATGGTAAAGCACTGGATCAAAAGGTATATCATTCCATGATTGGATCCTTGCTTTATCTTTATGCATCTAGGCCGGATATCATGTTGAGTGTGGGAATGTGTGCATGTTTTCAATGCACCTAAGGAAAGTCACTATGTGAGGTCAAGCGAATCTTTTGATATTTGGCTCATACCCCAAACTTTGGCTTATGGTACCCCAAAGGAGCAAGCTTTGATCTCATGGGATATTCGGACTAGGATTGGGCGGGAGACCATAGGAAGTCAACTTCCGGAGGGTGCCAATTACTTGGTCGCTCTTTGGTGTGTTGGTCTTCGAATAAGCAAAATTGTGTATCTCTCTCCACCACAGAGGCTGAGTATGTAGCCGCCGCAAGTTGTTGTGCACAATTTCTATGGATGAGGCAAACTTTAAAGGATTACGATGTCACTTGTGACAAAGTGCCTCTTCTATGTGACAATGAAAGTGCTAATCTCCTACAACCCGGTGCAACATAGCAAGACGAAGCATACTGAGATTTGTCATCATTTCATCCGGGATCACATCAAGCATGGAGAGATTGAGATTATCTACGTCGACACTCAAGAGCAACTAGCGGATATTTTCACAAAGCCTTTGGATGAAGCAAGATTTTGTGAGTTAAGGCATGAGCTAAATATCATTGATTCAAGCAATGTGGCTTGAATCTAGGCACACACCCCACCGCATTCATCATGATTATCTTGTGATAGGTGTTGGCATGGATATAGGGGGAGTGTTGTTCTCTTAATGAGCTCTCCCTCCCCCCATTATGCATAAGTCGATCAAGTCTTTCAGATTAGCCATTTTTTTATGGTACTTGTGCTTCAAAGATGAGTTTTGGTCATGCGCCCAAGGTTAAAATCTTCGTGGTGCCATACCAATTGACTCAAACATTGGTGGCTTCGGCCACCGCCCTCTCTTTGAGAGGTGCTTGTTCGAGTTGGTCCTATTTGGTTTTATTTAGTTTTTGGGGCTTTGTTTGTGCTTTGAGTCACTCCAAGTTTGCTCTCCTTTTGTTTGCCTATTTAAACTTAGTGTGTCTCTTCCCATTTGCTAGTGTTTCGTGTCTCCAACCTAAGCCATCTCATCTACAACCTCTCAATATTTGCATAAGCCACCCTTTTTAACTTGAACTTCCAAGTTCTCGCCTGCGCGGTACTACCGCTGGTGTGTGGGTGGTACTACCGCCGAGCACCATGGTACTACCGCTCGAGCGGTACTACCACGGCCTCCTGTTGCGCAGTAATACCGGGGCGGTACTACCGCTCAGTACTACCGCTCTGCGGATGGGTGCGGGGGTTATGAGTCGGGCAAGGGGAGTTCCAACTCCCCCATGCCGAATCATCTCTCTCTCCCTCACCTTCTCTCTCACAGACGGCGAACAAGCACCGGTGGCCACCACTGGACCACCGATTATGTGCTGTCTTTCGCGATTCCGTCCCGTGGGATCGATCCCCACCTTGCCATGGATGCCGGTATTGCCCCTGTTTTCCTCTTCTATGGTTCTAGTTTTTGAATCTAGGTTCTAGGGCAATACTTGTTGCATTCTTCGTTTTTTGGCCAAATTGGTACATGAGTAGGACATAGAAGACTGCTAGAATAAGTGGATTGAAGTTTGGCCGGAGAAAATTTGAATTTGGCATCTCTGATAGTACCAGATCTCGCTGCAGTTGTGGTCAGCCCGCTGACCTCCGCCCCGAGCGGTACTACCGCTGTGAGGGTGTGGTACTACCGCTCGGAGCTGTCAACTTCCACTTTTCTTCGATCAACCTTCCATCCCTTTTGATTCTTTCTAGTTGGCTTATGCAATTATTTACCCCTACTTTTTGCTCGTTGCTCGTTGTGGGTTCCAGGTGGTAGCAGTGCAGGGCATTAGGCCCATCGCAAGAATCCAGAATGTCCAGGTGGTTCAAAGCGCTACCACACTTTAGAGGATGCCAGTGCCACTGCAAGTGCTCAGCCAATGCAGAGATCCAAACTATTTTCTTCAGAAGATGTTTCTTACATTAAAAAGTAATATAACATAACTCTCTGTACGCGTTTTTTGTCTGTTCATACCAAAAGGCCGGATTGCCTGGTTACTAGAAGTGATTTCCTGCTTACCTCAGGACACATAGTACTGAACACTCCCCAATTATTGGTCGGGGAGGCAGAAGCCGATGGCCGGTTAAGACAATGTTTTATAGTACGGATCGAGACCGTTTGATGTAAAGTACATAGATACATAGAATCAAACACATCACTCTTTCTCCACATTGTCTATTAAGCTATCTAGAGCACAATCCTGTTGGGAGAATCGAGCTTCATGCATCACTTCGGCATAGATGAAGAGGTATTTCCTGCCCATCCGGACCTACGGGTCCAACATGAGCCATTTGCTCTGGCTCGAGTTTCGTGAAACAGGTCTTTACCATGACCCAGGCTTCTCGCGCCCCCTCCCGACAAGCTGATATCTGCCATAACTCAAAGTGTCGCCGAGCTCCCTTAAAATGATTCTCCAGTTTGGCCGTATCGTCCGGCACCACTTCAGTTGGCCACACCGCCTTGACCATGTTTTTCATAGCTTTTCGAGCTTTCTCATGAACCACAGACAGTTCCTTCAACAGATTCCTGCCAAGGAAATTGACCTCTTCTCCAAGCCGGCCAGTCAGGAGACCTAGCATCAAAGCATGGCATATCTTTTACATTCAAGCATTGTGCAAGTCTCTATACATCCAATGCTTAAATAAAAACTTACTGAACATGCCGCTTTTCAATCTCTGGTTTTCTCCGAGAGCTTGCGCCAATTGAGTTTTTAGACTCTCCAGTTCTTTGGCTTACTGCTGGTTCTCCGCCTTCAGTTTGTTGGCCTCCTCATGGCTTTGTTTTAGTACCCGAAGACCGACTTGATGCTGTGATTCCGCATACCGTTGAGTGTCCTTGGCGACATCAAGGTCCTTTTCAAGTTTGCCTATGGATTCAGCTGCTATAAAAAAAGACCGGTGTTAAACAGGGTACATTGGCATAAATAATGCGCGCTCAAAAGCTTTCCCTCACCATGGGCCTCGCTGGTGAATTTCTTCACAACTTCTAATTCGGCTTTCATATCTGCCAGCTATGTTTGGCTCAACTTAAGGTCCTCGGACAATTTTTTGTTCTAGTCCTTTGCAGCTTGCAGCAAACAACAAATATTTCACATGCCCTTAACTCGTCCGTCCCACCCGAATCAAGGCTCGGGAGCTACTGGGTTAGCATTTATATTCGGTTGCCAGAACCCATTTCTTACCTGCATATCGGTCGATAGAAGGTTGGCAATTCCCTCAAGGCCTGTTCGGGCTGCTCCGAGGTATGCGTCGACCAAATGAAAAGCATTAAACTCTTGGTCGGAAAAGGCGGCATGGCGCAGGGATTCCTTCCATCGCTGATGATTCATCACACTTTCAACTTCAGAATTGGTGACCGAGACATCCTCAGGATCTTCTAAAGGCTGGTCTGCTATGAAATCCCCCGCATTGACCTTTCCCCGCGCTGAGGATCTTTGACCATGCCCTGACACCCCCTCGATGTCTTCGGACGGTTGGGGTGGTACCTTTGTCCTGCAGACCCAGATTGAATGTCAATGGAGCCCCGCAGCGATGAGACTGATAGTGAACTGATGGCAATTTTAAATCACACTACCTTTTTTCCGAAGATGTGACCGGCGTAGCTCCCGTGGCCACTTTTCATTTGGGGGCTCCTTTGTTGGCCGGAATCGGCGTCGCCCCCGTCGGTGTTCGGCGCGAGGTACAACGGCCCTTGGGAGTAGAAGTTAGCATACCTGGAGCAGTGCGAGGCAAACGCCCAGTTTGAGAGGAGGTCTTCTTGCTACTTACGACGGAGGAGGGAAGGAGCCCAGGGTGATCAGCTATAATGGCCACCATGGAACCATCATGGCTTTCCTGGAAGAAAACCCCACCCTCAAAATCGACAGACACCTCTGGGTCCTCCTGAAATCCCGGATCATCGTCACGGGAATGATCCTCTGGTTGAGGGGAAAGGCAGCTGATGTCTTCAACCTGGCGTCTCCAACTATGTTCGAAAAAATGTTTGAGCCGGTCAGTATGCAGATATAATATCTGAACTATGTACACCATTCCAAACTTACCCATTCGATGGGGTTGTAGCCTGAGTAGCCTTTCCAGTTTCTCGGGCGAGCGAATTCTTCTTCCTCGCCTTTGAATAGATCCGCCAATATGGCGGCCATTGCTGTTTGGTTGTTGGGCCCCTGCCATTTGTAGCGGGACGCGTCACTTGTCCCGTTGTAGCACCACAGGGGGTGCATCCTTTGCTGAAGAGGTTGCACGCACCGGTCGATTGCTGCGGCCATCACGTCAACCATGGTCAATCTACTGTGGGCCAGCACCCTTATCTTGCGGCTAGGCACTGCATCTCGGTGGACTCTTCTTGGGTGGGGCTTTTAGGCCACCAGTTAAGTCACTTCTTTAACGGAGCATCTGAATACTCGGGCAGACCTCCCCAAACTGGTTCGAACAAGGGGACGTCTTCTATGTAAAACCACTCTGAAGTCCATTCCTCGAAATCTTTTTTTGGAGTCCCAATATGATATCTAGTGCCGTCTATACGACACACTTCAGCTTTGCCTACCTCAAAAATCAATCCCCTATAGGTACGGGGGACGAGGCAGAAATACTTCCTCCATAACTCGAAGTGAGCCTCGCAGCCCAGAAACATCTCGCAAAGGGCGACGAAGCCAGAGATATGCATAATTGATCCAGGGGTGAGGTGGTGGAGTTGGATCCCGTAAACTTCTAGCAGACCCCTTAAGAAATGGTGAATGGGGAATCCTAGACCTCTTAGAAGGAAGGATATGAAACATACCCTCTCATCCTTGCCTGGAGTAGGAAAATTCTCTAGAAAGGCTTCGCCGTTTGCTGAGGTCAATCCGGCACGGACAGGTACAAGATCTGCGGCTGGAAGATACCCTTGCCGCTGGAGGTCACATAGCTAGAGCTGTGAAATGGAGCAGCTGGGCCAGTCGCCTGGGAGTTGGCCGTGCGGGCGCGAGGATGAGCTAGGGGCATCGGCCATCTGCCTTGAGGTTTCTCTAAACAGGATTGGTTTCTTGCTTGGGGATGAACGGCCACTCGATGCGTCCTTGGCCTATTTAATAGGCATATTCCCTGGTCCTGGGAGGGTGTTTTTGTAAAAGACGTGATACTGCTCACCTTCTGGCAAATGCATGGAAATTGAAGGTCACCTTTGACAAAGTTAATGGTGGGGGCCACCTACAATGTGATGGGATGAGAAGCCATCGGAACCTAAATTGTTATAATCGGCTGAACTGGGAGAAGATGGAGAACTCGCCTCGCAAGCCAAAGACTTTGGGAATCACGGGGCAACCGACACTTATGAGCTCCGGCATTGAAGGCTAGTTCAGGGGCTGCTGAGGGAGTCCTGGACTAGGGGTCCTCGGGCTGCCGGCCTATCTCAATGGGCCGAACAGTTGGGCCGCACTATATCCGGACTGAAGACCTTTTTTGTGCCTTGGCATACACCCCAAGTCAAGATGGAAGATTTGGCGTTCCCGTTTCCTTGATGTAACCGACTATGTGTAATCCTAATACCCTTGGTGTCTATATAAATCAGAGGGTTAGGTCCGTAGAGGCTAAGAGAGAACAATCGCCATTCTACTAGTTTAGGGTTTAGTTCATCTGATCTCGTGGTAGATCAACTCTATAATCCCCCCATACACAAGCAATACAATCAAACAAGACGTAGGGTATTACCTCTTAGAGAGGGCCCGAACCTGGGTAAATATCGTGTCCCATGTCCCTTGTTCCCCATCGATCCAAGATCCACAGTTCGGGACCCCCTACCCGAGATCCGCCGGTTTTAACGCCGACACAATGGAACAACTTTGATGTGGCACCGTGCTTTGGAACCAGAAATCCCCACACGAAGCGAGGGTTAGTTGATGATGCGTTGTATATATGTATGTCACACCACACTTCGAGCCGATGACGGGGATTCATGCATGCATGCATAGTATGCGCTCAAACTTAGGTCTGGAATCTCACCATGACCTACTACGATAACACGAACCAAATGAAGAATCCACCATGGTAACCTATCTCGTTGTCGGTCACACACACACACACACACACACATACACACACTTTCAGTCGGCGGGAGAGGGCATCTCACCAAGATGTATCATAAAACGGACCAAGAAGAATCCACCTTGGTCGTACAACCTCTCGCTTGTTGTTGGTCAAAGTGATGCATGTCCACGCGACCCCAGAGATGGGCTAGCTCGCCAATAATCATGCAAGTAGCTAGTGCTCGAAGACAACCACTGCGTGCATGTGGCCCAAACATATGCATGGAGTGTTGATGTTTGAATACCCAATGGAACAACTTTGATGTGGCACCGTGCTTTGGAACCAGAAATCCCCACACGGAGCGAGGGTTAGTTGACGACGCGTTGTATATATGTATGTCACACCACACTTTGAGCTGATGACGGGGATTCATGCATGCATGCATAGTATGCGCTCAAACTTAGGTCTGGAATCTCACCAATGACCTACTACGATAACACGAACCAAAGGAAGAATCGACCATGGTAACCTATCTCGTTGTCGGTCAAAGTGATCATGGATGTCCACGCGGGCCCACGAATATATAGGCTTGTCGCCGATAACCACGTGAGGGAGAGTACCGTTCGAAGACAACTACTACATGCATATGTATGTATGGAGGTTGTCGTGGTTTTGTCACGGCAGATGTCCTAGTGTGAGGAGTTAGTCGTGAGGAAAACGCAACTAGGTAGTAGCTTGAATGGGGTTGGTCGGAACTGAGAGATGCGAGTTTTTACCCAGGTTCGGCCCCTCGCGGTGGAGGTAAAAGCCTACATCCTGCTTGATTGATATTGATGATGATGATCTCGGTTACAAGGGCGGTGTTTCGCTACCTCTATCTCGAGAGCATCTACTTTGATCTTGTCTAAGACTTGTATGTCTGTCTAAAACTTGTCCCTCTTGGGGTGCCGTGCCTCTCCTTATATAAGTTGAAGGGGCGTCTTACATGTAGAGTCCTAGTAGGATTAGGACTAGTCTATTTTCTTATTTATAAGTGGAATCCTAGTCCAGATCTTGCTTCCCTTGTAAGGGAAATATTCCTTATGCCTTTCCTCTCAAGTCGGCCCACCGGATACCGTACCTTGAGCCGGTCTTCTCACGAGCCGCCTTCTAGGCCTTGAGCTTTGTCATTCATCTGACCCGCCTACCGGGTCACCAGTGAGTCGCCAAGCTCGGCCGGGTCACCAGTGAGTCGCCAAGTTCGGCTGGGTCTCCAGTGAGTCGCCAAGTCTCGGCCGGGTCATACTTCAAGCCGGGTTATACCGCGGGGTATATCCCTGACATTAGCCCCCAGTTTAATTTGGATTTATCCATGTTAAACTTATCCTGCAAAATAAAAACAAGAACAAATTTAACAGGTTGTGCGCCGGATCGAAGATTCTTCTGAGCTGGCTTCTGCTCATCCTTAAGTCCTTGTCATTTCTTTCTGTAAAAACACTTGACCAAGTCAATATTTGCCGGGTCGTGCAATTCTTGAGTTATTCCATATCCTGTCTCTTTGTTATATTCAAGGGAATCCCTCCTGTAAAGTCCGGGTCTCTTCATTATAGTAGTAGGCCAGCTTCAAAATCAATTTGCCGACCTTGGTTTCTTGCAAAAAAATATTGGGAAAAAATAATCCATTTGAGTCGGCTTCCAATGCTCTGGTTTGACAAAAATATTGGACTTAAGATATTCATCTGATTTTCAGCCGGCTTGAGGATGTAGAACTTGCCGAGTTGCGATCACCGAAGTTGCCGAGTTATAGAATTTGATCATACCGGGTCATGATTGTTACAGACGCCGGGTCACATAATTGGTCTTCCTGAGTTCTTCTGGCCAAATCCTTATACCTTGTGACGACTTAGTGCTTTCTTTTGTAAATATAGTTTCCCATCATTGAGTCAGCTACTGGGCCTTTCTATGAATAGTTTAGAGGAGATGAACTTTTCCAATTTCTCCACTAAGAATATGATACCTGGTTTGCTCAAAACTGAGAACTCGAAGGTGTAATTCCCTTATATACATATCACCTGTTGCCCCCAAGTCTTAAGAAGGAAATGCAGTGATAGCTTAAGACTTGCTTCAATATAAATGTTTGCAACTTTGGAGAGATCCGGGTTGTTCATCTGATGCACCAATCATAAACTGAATGTTTTGCATTTCACATGTGTAGCCCCCAAGGGCGGGCTCATCAGTATGTGATGGGTCGGGTCTTCAATTTGGACCTTATGATCTGGGTAAACAACTGAATGTTGTAGCCCCCCAAGTGCCGGGTTGTCTTGCCTGCAGCCACCTGGGACTTTGTATTTGTCTTACGCTCATAAAACTTCAGCCAGTGTAGCCCCCAAGGGCCGGGTCATTATGCAATAATGAACAGGGACTTTGTAGATCTGATTATATAGACTCGAGAAGCAATGTGTAGCCCCCAAGGGCCGGCTCAGTAAGATAATACTGGGCTGGGACTTAGAATATGATGAAAGGCCGGCTCATCTCCCTGAAATAACCGGGTTTGTTGACAATGTGATGATTTGAAAAGCAACTTGCATTAGCCCCCAAGTGTCGTGGTGCATGCTTGAAGTGACATGAGACTTGCATACTTGATGTAATCTTGATTTGAATAACGTAGCCCCCAAGTGCCAGGTCGTGTGCCTACGGCGACTCGGGACTTTTTCTTCCATTGTATAATAAAATCATATCCACTGTCTGGATGATGTTACTGAATGCTTTGCATATCAATATTGAACCATGCTTCTTGCTGTAAGCTGATATTTTGGGATGAGGAAATAATAGCCATTTTTCTGAAGCGGCTTTGAAAACCTCAATCATTAAATCCTGGTTATGATAACCATAATGAAAATCCAGCCATGTTGGCTATTAAAGATTTGAATAATGTAACCGGTTTGAAAACCGGCTCCTGCAACATAAACCAATATATCCATGCATATATGATGCATGGTATGATGATGCAATGTATGATGATGTATGTGTATGAAAACAGAGTATAAAAGACCGGCTTTTGACGCTCGAGTCTTGCTTCATTGAAGCTTGGCATGATAGTCTTGGTTTATCCTCGCTATCAGTAAGCTGGCTCTCACATGACTTAAGCCGCTGTTTTAACCTTGACAAGTTCAGGGTCGTGAAGATTGACTTGTCAAGAGTACGGTGGGCATCTTGTTCGGAGTAGCATCAAGCATACGAGCAGGTTTAACCAATTAATGTGGCATTTTTGCCGAGTCAAAAGGGTGAGAAAGCTAAACTTGATGAGTTGGAAGCCCCCAAGTGACCTTATGATCAATTAATAAAAGACTCATACACAATATATGTGATGAAACGACAGAGGCTCCGAGTTTCGGGGATGCCGGCTTTATTACGTTGATCATAATATGATAAACCAATAAGGCAGGATACCCATGTTTGAACCGTGCATCTTGGCAGCTAGTCCTCTTTGGCAACCTTTAATTTTTTCACCAATCTGGCAGGATACCCATGTTTGAACTGCGCATCATGGCATCAAGTTCTCTTTGGCAAACTTTAATTTTTCGCCGATCTGGCATGATACCCATGTTTGAACTGTGCATCATGGCAGCAAGTTCTCTTTGGCAACCTTTAATTTTTTCTGAGAACTCGAACTTGCAAGAGATGGATTCCTCCTGAACCGGATGTTGAGGCGGATATTGAGAGCTCAAAACTTTGTGAGAGACAGATTTCTCTTGAGCTGGAACCTTTTCGGATAACCCGGAATCTTTCTTTTGAGCCGAAAACTTCTTTGATTGCCCGACACTTTTTGAACCGGAAATTTTCTGACGATCTTTAAATTTTCACCAATGTGGCAGCAGTCCCCGGGTACGGGTTGTCTTCCCTGCAATGACCCGGGGTTCTTGAATTTGTGAAAGCGGCCAAATTTGCCGAGTCTTGTCTGTATAGCCCTCGAGTCTTAAAACGATTTGAGGAGTCGGCTTGAGATTCTCCATACTTGGTTGTGGTATAAACCGGCATATAGTTGACAGCAGAACGCTGGAATGTGTTGAAACTGAAGGCGGGGTGGCAAGTTGATGATCTTCGCGACACTCATTGTATATCCTAGACATTGATAACGCGATGTGAACCCACGGAAAGTTAAGGTCAACCGTGACGGGTTATAAATTATCCCATACGAGTTATAAATGATCCCACGGGCGATCTCTAAGACGATCTGCTGCTGGCGTGGTTGCCGACGGGAGGTCGGAACTGTAATATTGACACACATTTGTTTTTGTTTGGGGAACCAAGCTAGTGCATTTTCACGTGGACTTTTCCCCTGGAACCCATCACACATTTGGCATCATCCAGCTTCTGCGTCTCCATACTACCGTCTTTTACACTGAAAATGTGCAAGGTCTGCTCCCAAGGATACGCCATGTAGATGCAGTTCCCTCGCAGTCCAGACTTGCCGACAGAGCAGAGAGCACAAAAATTGACCAGGGACAAGAGGAACGCTCGATCACCAAGATCATACACTTCTCTCCATCTCTGCTTTGAGAAATCCATCCTATGAATTCATGCACCATAAATTGTTTTCTCCGATGTGACGCATAATAGGGAAACAATATACAACTCCCCATTAGATTTCACCGGAAAAACTTGAGCTGGAGCCTGTTCAACACCGTAGATATCATCGACCACGTCGTTGATCTTGATAGAACTGAATACGGGAGCAGGGCAGAAATTAAGAACACCAAGCTCGGTTTGTGTGCTGTTGAAATAAAACTTGCCCCCACATGTCGCAATCGGAGTTATGACCTCTTTCTCCTCGGATTGTAGGACCAGGAGAGGCTGGGTTCCGATGTCATAGTCGTGTTTCCGCCACTGATCGTCTCTGATGTGATAGTACCATATGAAGGCGGTGTAAGGCTCGACCAGAAGCATGACACAGTTTGAAGCGGTGGGCTTGTTGGAGAGCAGGCAGATGCAGTCTATGAGCAAGTCATGTTCGATTGGTAACGGCGGCAGCTCGATCTTGCCGCAACTCCGGGGACTCCACAGGAAGGTGGACATGGAGGCAGCTCGCAGGCAGAACATGGTGGAAGCGAGCGGGTCTCGGAGGCGGCTCGCGGTAGAAGCGAGTGACGGCGGTGAGGCCGTGGTGATGGCTGAGCGAGGCCGGGGCGGCTCAGGGCGAGGGCGAGCGACGACGGTGGCCCACGGCGGAGGCGAACGAGCCACGGCAGCTGTTCGGAGGCAGAGGCGAGGCCAGTCTGGCACGGGCGCGGCTGAATAGGCAAGGCGAGACGGCAGACTGGTGGTGAGGCGGCTTGACTCCGCGATGGCGGAGGCAGAAGCGATAGCTCGCGGCGGCTCAGAAGCGGGGCCGCGGCGCCTGCTCCGAGGCCGGCGGGAAATAGTGAAGGCCGGCGCGGCGGAGGTGAGTGGGTCATCGCGAGGCGAGGCCGCTTGAAGATGAGGCTGTGGCCATGTGGCCCCGAGGCGGTCGCGGCAGAGGAGCGACGTGGCGGAGGCGTCGTAAGGCGAAGGCGGCGGCGGAGGCATACTGGCCATGGCAGAGCTTCGGCAAAAGCGGCGGGTTGAGGCGAGTCAGAGGAGGAGCGTGGCCGCAGCGGCTCAGAGGCCAGGGCGGCTCGACATGCGGTGGGGGCAGCCGGGCGAGGAGGCAGGGGCCGCACGGAGGCGGGCCACCATAGTGGAGGCGATTCGGCGGCAACGAGGTGGCACGACGACTCGCAGTGGAAGCCGACAGAAGAGCTACGGCGGCGGCGGAGTCCGGCGGCTCAGCGTACGGCAGCTGAGGCGGCCGGCGGCTCGTGGCGGCTTGGCACCGGAGGCGACCCTCGGCGAGGAGGAGCGGGCGGCGCGAAGCCGACGTGGTCGGGCGCGGAGGTAGGGGCCACGGCGGCAGGGCGGCTTGAGGTAGGCGAGTCACAGGGGAGGCAGAGGCAGCTTGCAGGCGAGGCAGCTCGGAGTGTCGGGTCACAACGGCCGGCTTGACGACGCAGGGCCGCGGCCAAGGCGAATTAGCGGTGCCCCATGGAGGCCGGGCCAACCTGGCTCACGGCGGCGGCTCTAGACGCGACCGGCGGTGGTGCAACGGCTTGAAGGCGGGGGCGAGTCACGCCGGCGAGCTTCTGGTGCAGGCGAACGGCGGGTGAGGCCGCAGAAGCAGCGTAGACGGCTCGATGCGGAGAATCTGGGTCGGGGCCGTTATCCGTTTCCGGGTCGTGACCACCATCTTTTTTTAAGACAAAACCGATCCCAGGTTGACTGCGGAGATTCGGTGGTTGGCCCGGTAACTCTCAAGCCGGCCATCGGATACCGTCCCGCGAACTCCGGATCCAAGTGCCGAACGGACGGTACCTTCGCGTTCAACATACATATGGTTTGATGACGTCTTCACCTTCTCGATCCAGCGAGCGATGGTGAAGTACTAGCTCGAGTCCTCCGGCAGCACGACGGCGTGGTGGCGGTGGTGGTGGCGGAATCTCAGCAGAGTTTCGCTAAGCACTACGGAGAGGAAGAGGGATGCGAGGGAGAGGAGAGGCAGCGCCGTGGCGTAGAAGGGTGCTCAAGCGATGTGGCTGCCCTCTCTCTACCTCTCTATGTATAGGGGAAGGGAGGAGGGGGTGGCGCCCCTAGGGTTTCCCCTAGGGGGACGGCGGCCAGGGCAGATGCGATCTCCCCTAGGGTGACTTGCCCCCCAAGCCGGGTGGAGGGAAACCCTAGAGGAGGGCGCCCCACCTCTCCTGGTCATGTGGGAGAGGGTGAGGGGGCGCACAACCCCTTAGTGGGCTGGTTTGCCCCCTCCCCTTGGCCCATGAGGCCCCCAACACTTGCCGGGACCCCCCGAAACCCCTTTCGGTCATGCTGTTCATCACCCGGTACCCCCGGAACAATTTTGGACTCCAATACCCTTCGTCCAATATATCAAACTTCACCTCCGGACCATTTCGGAGTTCCTCGTCACGTCCGGGATCTCATCCGGGACTCCGAACAACCTTCGGTAACCACCGTAATGACTCAACTATACGTATATCGTCACCAAACGTTAAGTCTGTAGACCCTGCGGGTTCGAGAACTATGTAGACATGACCGAGACACCTCTACGGTCAATAACCAATAGCGGGACCTGGATGCCCATATTGGTTCCTACATATTCTACGAAGATCTTCTCGGTCGAACCTCGATGTCAAGGATACAGCTAATCTCGTATGCAGTTCCCTTTGTCTATCGGTATGTTACTTGCCCGAGATTCGATCGTCGGTATCTCCATACATAGTTCAATCTCGTTATCGGCAAGTCTCTTTACTCGTTCCGTAATACAAGATCCCATGGCTAACTCATTAGTCACATTGCTTGCAAGCTTCTTGTGATGTTGTATTATCGAGTGGGCCCTAAGATACCTCTCCGTCATACGGAGTGACAAATCCCAGTCTTGATCCATGCCAACTCAACAGACACCCTCGGAGATACTTGTAGAGCAACTTTATAGTCACCCAGTTACGTTGCGATGTTTGGTACACACAAGGTACTCCTCCGGTGTCAGTGAGTTGCATGATCTCATGGTCATAGGAACATATACTTGACATGCAGAAAACGATAGCAACAAACTTAATACGATCACATGCTACATTTATAGTTTGGGTCTTGTCCATCACATCATTCTCCTAATGATGTGATCCCGTTATCAAATGACAACTCATGTCCATGGCTAGGAAACCATAGCCATCTTTGATCAACGAGCTAGCCCGGTAGAGGCTTACTAGGGACATGTTGTTGTCTATGTATCCACACATGTATTTGAGTTTCCGATCAATACAATTCTAGCATGGATAATAAACGATTATCATGAACAGGAAAATATGATAATAACTAATTTATTATTGCCTCTAGGGCATATTTCCAACAGTCTCCCACTTGCACTAGAGTCAATAATCTAGTTCACATCACCATGTGATTAACACCCAATTAGTTCTGGGGTTTGATCATGTTTTGCTTGTGAGAGAGGTTTTAGTCAACGGGTCTGCAACATTCAGATCCGCGTGTACTTCACAAATTTTTATGTCATACTGTAGAAACTGCTACCATGCTCCACTTGGAGCTATTCCAAACGGCTGCTCCACTATACGTATCCGGTTTGCTACTCAGAGTCATCTGTATTAGTGTTAAAGCTTGCATTGACGTAACCCTTTACGACGAACTCTTTATCACCTCCATAACCGAGAAACTCTACTCAGAGTCATCCGGATTAGTGTTAAAGCTTGCATCGACGTAACCCTTTATGCCGAACTCTTTATCACCTCCATAACCGAGAAACATTTCCTTATTTTTCTAAGGATAATTTTGACCGTTATCCAGTGATCCACTCCTGGATCACTCTTGTACCCCCTTGCCAGACACGTGGCAAGGCACACATCAGGTGCGGTACACAGCATGGCATATCATATAGAGTCTATGGCTAAGGCATAGGGGACGACCTTCGTCCTTTCTCTTTCTTCTGCCGTGGTCGAGCTTTGAGTCTTACTCAACTTCACACCTTCCAACTCAGGCAAGAACCCCTTCTTGGACTGATGCATTTTGAACTTCTTCAAAATTATGTCAAGGTATGTGCTCTGTGAAAGTCTTATCAGGCGTCTTGATCTATCTCTATAGATCTTGATGCCCAACATGTAAGCAGCTTTACCCAGGTCTTCCTTTGAAAAACTCCTTTCAAACAACCCTTTATGCTTTCTAGAATTTCTACATCATTCCCGATCAATAATATGTCATCCACATATACTTATCAGAAATGTTGTAGTACTCCCACTCACTTTCTTGCAAATACAAGTTTCTTGCAAACTTTGTATAAACCCAAAAGCTTTGATCACCTCATCATAGTGTATATTCCAACTCCGAGATGCTTGCTCCAGTCCATAGAAGGATCGCTGGAGCTTGCATACCTTTTAGCATCCTTAGGATCGACAAAACCTTCTAGTTGTATCACATACAACCTTACCTCACGGAAACCGTCAAGAAAACTTTGTTTTGACATTCATCTGCCAGATTTCATAATCTGAAAATGCAGCAACTGCTAACATAATCCCAACAGACTTTAGCGTCGCTACGAGTGAGAAAGTCTCATCATAGTCAACTCCTTGAACTTGTCGGAAACCCTTTGTGACAAGTCGAGCTCTATAAATGGTGACATTACCATCAGCGTCTGTCTTCTTCTTAAAGATCCATTTATTCTCAATGGCTTGCCGATCATCGGGCAAGTCCACCAAAGTCCATAATTTGTTCTCATACATGGATCCTATCTCGGATTTCATGGCTCCTAGCCATTTGTTGGAATCCGGGCCCACCATCGCTTCTCCATAGCTCGTAGGTTCATCATTGTCCAACAACATGACCTCTAAGATAGGGTTACCATACCACTCAGGAGTAGTACGTATCCTTGTCGACCTATGAGGTTCGATAGTAACTTGATCCGAAACTTCATGATCACTATCATTAGCTTCCTCTTCAACTGACGTAGGTGTCACAGAAACATCTTTCTGCGTTTCACTACTCACTGGTTGAAGGAAAGGTTCAACAACCTCATCAAGTTCTATCTTCGTCCCACTCAATTCTGTCGAGAGAAACTCTTTCTCGAGAAAGGACCCATTCTTAGCGATAAACACTTTGCCCTCGGATCTGAGATAGAAGGTATCCCCAATCGTCTCCTTTGGGTATCCTATGAAGATCCATTTGTCCGCTTTGTGTTCGAGCTTTATCAGGCTGAAGCCTTTTCACATAAGCGTCGCAGCCCCAAACCTTAAGAAACGACAACTTAGGTTTCTTGCCAAACCATAATTCATACGATGTCGTCTCAACGGATTTAGATGGTGCCCTATTTAAAGTGAATGTAGTTGTCTCTAATGCATAACCCCAAAACGATAGTGATATATCGGCAAGAGACATCATAGAACGCACCATATCCAATAAGGTACGATTACGATGTTCGAACACACCATTACGCTGTGGTGTTCCAGGCGGCGTCAGTTGTGAAACAATTCCACATTGTCTTAAGTGATTGCCAAACTCATAACTCAGATACTCTCCCCTTCGATCATATCGTAGGAATTTGATCTTCTTGTTACGATGATTCTCAACTTCACTCTGAAATTGCTTGAACTTTTCAGACGTTTCAGACTTATGCTTCATCAAGTACATATACCCATATTTACTCAAATCATCGGTGAAGGTGAGAAAGTAATGATATCCACCGCGCGCGTCAACACTCATCGGGCCGCACACATCAGTATGTATGATTTCCAACAAGTCAATTGCCCGTTCCATTGTTCTGAAAAACAGGGTTTTAGTCATCTTGCCCATGAGGCATGGTTCGCATGTGTCAAGTGATTCAAAATCAAGTGACTCCAAAAGTCCATCAGCATGGAGTTTCTTCATGCACTTTACACCAACATGACCTGAGCGGCAGTGCCACAAGAAAGTGGTATTATCATTATCAACTCCACAACTTTTGGCCTCAATGTTATGAACATGTGTATCACTACGATCGAGATTGAATAAATCATTCACCTTGGTTGCATGACCATAGAAGGTATTATCCATGTAAATAGAATAACCATTATTCTTTGACTTAAATGAATAACCGTATTACAATAAACACGATCTAATCATGTTCATGCTCAACACAGACACCAAATAACATTTATCTAGGTTCAACACTAATCTCGAAGGTAGAGGGAGCGTGCGATGGTGATCACTTCAACCTTGGAAACACTTCCAACACACATCATCACCTCACCCTTAGCTAGTCTCCGTTTATTCCGTACCTTTTGTTTCAAGTTACCAATATTAGCAACTGAACCGGTATCTAATACCCAGGTGCTACTAGGAGTACTAGTAAGGTACATCAATAACACGTATATCAAATATACTATTGTTGAAGTTGCCAGCCTTCTTATCTATTGGGGTAGTTCCGCTACCAGTGACCGTTCCCCTTACAATAGAAGCACTTAGTCTCGGGTTTAGGTTCAACCTTGGGTTTCTTCACTGAAGCGGCAACTGGCTTGCCATTCATGAAGTTGCCCTTCTTGCCCTTCTTGCCCTTGCCCTTCTTGAAACCAGTGGTCTTGTTAACCATTAACACTTGATGCTCCTTCTTGATTTCTACCTTCGCGGCCTTAAGCACCGCGAACATCTCCGGGATCATCTCCATCCCTTGCATGTTATAGTTCATCACGAGGCTCTAGCAGCTTGGTGATAGTGACTAGAGAACCCTGTCAATCACTATCTTATCTGGAAGATTAACTCCCACCTGATTCAAGAGATTGTAGCACCCAGACATTCTGAGCATATGCCCACTGGCTGAGCTATTCTCCTCCATCTTGTAGGCAAAGAACTTGTTAGAGGTCTCATACCTCTCAACACGGGCATGAGCCTGAAATACCAATTTCAGCTCTTAGAACATCTCATATGTTCCATGGTGTTCAAAACGCCTTATGTGCCCCGATTCTAAGTCGTAAAGTATGGCGCACTAAACTATCAAGTAGTCATCTGAACGTGTTTGCCAGATGTTCACAACATCCACAGACGACGCTAGAGGGGTTGGCACACCGAACAGTGCATCAAGGACATAAGCCTTCTGTGCAGCAGTGAGGACAATCCTCAGACTACGGCCCTAGTCCACATAATTTCTTACAATATCTTTCGACTTAGTCTTTCTCTAGGAACGTATTGAAACAGGGAGCTACAACGCGAGCCATTGATCTACAACATAAAATTGCAAAGGGCACTTAGACTATTGTTCATGATAAATGAGTTCAATTAATCATATTACCTAAGAACTCCCACTCAAATCAACATCCCTCCGGTTGTCCGAGTGTAACACGATCCAAATTCACCAACCCAAGTCCGATCATCACGTGAGATGAGGTGGTTTCAATGGTGAACATCTCCATGTTGATCATATCTACTATATAACTCGTGTTTGACCTTTCGGTCTCTTGTGTTCCAAGGCCATGTCTGTACATGCTAGGCTCGTCAAGTTTAACCCAAGTGTTCCGCATGTGCAACACTGGCTTGCACCCGTTGTATGTGAACATAGAGTCTATCACACCCGATCATCATGTGGTGCTTCGAAACGATGAACTTTCGCAGTGGTGCACACTTGGGGAGAACACAATTTTATCTTGAAATTTTAGTGAGGGATCACCTTATAATGCTACCGTCGTCCTAAGGAAAATAAGATGCATAAAAGGATTAACATCACATGCAAATCATAAGTGACATGATATGGCCATCAACTTGTGCTTTTGATCTCCATCTCCAAAGCACCGACATGATCTCCATCGTCACCGGTATGACACCATGATGTCCATCATCGTGTCGCCATCAGGGTTGTCACGCCAACCATGCTTCTACTACTATTGCTACCGCTTAGCGATAAAGTAAAGCATTACATAGTGCTTAATGATTGACACGCAGGTCATACAATAATTAAAGACAACCCTATGGCTCCTGCCGGTTGCCGTATGCATCGACATGCAAGTCAATATAAACTATTACAAACATGATCATCTCATACATCAAATATATTTCATCATGTCTTTGGCATATCATATCACAACATACCCGGCAAAAACAAGTTAGACGTCCTCTAATTGTTGTTGCATGTTTTACGTGGCTGCTATGGGTATCTAGCAAGAATGATTCTTACCTACGCAAAGCCACAACGGTGATATGCAAGTTGCTATTTAACCTTCTACAAGGACCGCCTTTGTCGAATCCGATTCAACTAAGGTGGGAGAGACAGACACCCGCCAGCCATCTTTATGCAACAAAGTCACATGTGTGTCGATCGAACCGGTCTCATGTACGTGGACATGTAAAGTTGGTCCGGACCGCTTCATCCCACAATACCGCCGAATCAAGAACAGACCAAGGAAGGAAGCAATCTGAATATCAACGCCCACAAACTCCTTTGTGCTCTAATCATGATGTCATCTACGCATAGACCTAACTCATGATGCCACTGTTGGGGAACATTGCATGGGAAACAAAAAATTTCCTACGCTCACCAAGATCCAATCTAGGAGATGACCATCTACGAGAGGAGAGATTGCATCTACATACCCTTGTAGATCGCTAAGCGGAAGTGTTAAGAAACGCGGTTGATGCAGTCGAACGTCTTCGCGATCCAATCACGATCCGTCCCGCGAACTCCCGATCCAAGTGCCGAACGGACGGCACCTCCGTGTTCAACACACGTATAGCTTGATGACGCCTTCACCTCCTCGATCCAGCAAGCGATGGTGAAGTAGTAGCTCGAGTCCTCCGGCAGCACGACGGCGTGGTGGCGGTGGTGGTGGCGGAATCTCAGCAGAGCTTCGCTAAGCACTACGGAGAGGAAGAGGGATGCAAGGGAGAGGAGAGGCAGCGCCGTGGCGTAGAAGGGTGCTCAAGGGGTGCGGCTGCCCTCTCTCTACCTCTCTATATATAGGGGAAGGGAGGATGGGGTGGCGCACCTAGGGTTTCCCCTAGGGGGGCAGCGGCCAGGGCAGATGGGATCTCCCCTAGGGTGACTTACCCCCAAGCCGGGTGGAGGGAAACCCTAGAGGGGGGCCCCCCACCTCTCCTAGTCACGTAGGAAAGGGTGAGGGGGCGCACAGACCCTTAGTGGGCTGGTTTGCCCCCTCACCTTGGCCCATGAGGCCCCCCAACACTTGCCGGGACCCCCCGAAACCCCTTTCGGTCATGCTGGTCATCACCCGGTACCCCCGGAACAATTCCGGACTCCAATACCCTTCGTCCAATATATCAATCTTCACCTCCGGACCATTCCGGAGTTCCTCATCACGTCCGGGATCTCATTAGGGACTCCGAATAACCTTCGGTAACCACCATAACGGCTCAACTATACTTATATCATCACCAAACGTTAAGTGTGTAGACCCTGCGGGTTCGAGAACTATGTAGACATGACCGAGACACCTCTACGGTCAATAACCAATAGCGGGACCTGGATGCCCATATTGGTTCCTACATATTCTACGAAGATCTTATCGGTCGAACCTCGATGTCAAGGATTCAGCTAATCCCGTATGCAGTTCCCTTTGTCTATCGGTATGTTACTTGCCCGAGATTCGATCGTCGGTATCTCCATACCTAATTCAATCTCGTTACCGGCAAGTCTCTTTACTCATTCCGTAATACAAGATCCCGTGGCTAACTCATTAGTCACATTGCTTGCAAGCTTCTTGTGATGTTGTATTACCGAGTGGGCCCTGAGATACCTCTCCATCATACGGAGTGGCAAATCCCAGTCTTGATCCATGCCAACTCAACAGACACCCTCGGATATACCTGTAGAGCACCTTTATAGTCACCCAGTTACATTGGGACGTTTGGTACACACAAGGTACTCCTCCGGTGTCAGTGAGTTGCATGATCTCATGGTCATAGGAACATATACTTGACATGCAGAAAACGATAGCAATAAACTTAATACGATCACATGCTACGTTTATAGTTTGGGTCTTGTCCATCACATCATTCTCCTAATGATGTGATCCCGTTATCAAATGACAACTCATGTCCATGGCTAGGAAACCATAGCCATCTTTGATCAATGAGCTAGTCTGGTAGAGGCTTACAAGGGGCATGGTGTTGTCTATGTATCCACACATGTATTTGAGTTTCCGATCAATACAATTCTAGCATGGATAATAAACGATTATCATGAACACGGAAATATGATAATAACTAATTTATTATTGCCTCTAGGGCATATTTCCAACACCAGACACACACACACCACACATCCATCGCCACAACGAGGCATGTTAAAATTTTCTACGATGAACATATGTGACCAAAGGAGTATCGTGTTAAAATTTGGAAAACAAATCAGAGATCATTCAGACATTTTTGTACATCATTTGATTTCCTAGGGATATAATGTGCAAAAATCAAATTTGAGCTACATGCACACGTGATAGTGGACCAAAATGGATTGCAAAATCATATGTGTGTCCCTGGGTGCATGTTTAGTCCCCATAAAAGAAATTTCAAACATTGAGAATCTTGATTTTAAAAATCTAGTAAATCCAATACTTAGTTGAAATTCATGAAACTTATCATGGTGTCATATGGACACCAATAGACTGTGATATTGTACTTTTTTGTCAAATTTGAGACAAGCGTTGATGTAATCTTCTTACAAACGGGAGATTATTAATAATGTGCAACCAATATCGGAAACAGATTATTTATTTGAACCGTGGGCATTAGACCAACAATGTGCATGTCATGCTTCAGTTAAGTAATATAAAGTGGTAAAATTAATCATCAAAAAAGAAAAACAATATACGTTCCGCCATGCGTCCCGTGCGGCATGCGAGCAGGCGTGAGTTGACGGGACGCATGCGAGCAGTCCGCCGCGCAGGCAGACCGCGAGGCGTGCGTGCAGGTGTGTGAATTGAGGGAGGCGTGTTCGTTACGCAGTGTCACCAGGAGGCGTGCAAGTAGCTGTGTGAAATGACGGTAGGCATGTCAGTAGTCCGCCGCGCAGGCTCACTGGGGGGCGAGCCAGCCCTTTGACCACCGCCCGCCTTGCTCCCACTGCTCCATATTAATGGCGCGCCTGACCGCTGGTCATAATAGGCGGTTGCACCCCCCAATTCTCGCTACACACACAATCCTCTCTCTCTGCCTGCATCCTCGACGCCGCTCTGAGTCGTCACGGCCGTCAATGTATGAGGATGCTGCTGAAGCACACCATCGGAGGGAGTGGTGACGCTGGGGCTGCTGAAGCACTTGAGAACGGCGTGAAGCTGGAGACAGAGGTTGCCGTCGCTGCCGATGAGGTCTCGCGCGATCTTGACATCGTCGACGGTGTCGTGCTTCCACAGCCGGAGCCGGAGGTCCACGGCAACTCTGACGACCACTCCGGCGACGACTCTGACGGCGACGGAGAACCGGTTAGTCATCTATACCCATTTATGTGGCAAATATATCCTAGGGTTCTCTGGTTAGTCCTGCCTCCCACTTTTTGGAATATAAATCATGTGGTTATGTTCTCTCAACCCATGAAATCTGAGTAAGTTTTGATAGATCCGTGTAGTGTATTGATTGTTTGAATAACAAATGATAAGTGATTAATTGTTTCATCGGTACAAATGATTTCTGCTAATAATCCGACTAGGGTTAGTGTTCATGCTAACAATTCCTAGCCAGATGTTGACAATTGATTTTGAATGTCCTACATATATGTTTGTGCCAAAATAATTCAACATTGGTATCTACATAGATGATTGTGCTAAAAAAATTGAACCATAAAATCCTAATCCTACTTTACAGCATGTAAAAATTGATTTGATGCCAAATTTTGGCAACTGTGAAATGTTCGCTAGAGATTAGTTTATATTCCATTGTTCATTTGCCAATCTCACAAAAGGTTGCCAAGTGTTGCAACTTTTGATTTTGCCAAATGTTGGTAGAAAAACAATCAGACTCTTAATTTTGTTTCAGTAAGTTGTGTGCTCTCTATTTATGTATTTCTTTCATCAAGATCACTCGATGATTTAGGGTTCATGTTGTCACAAGATATAATATGTTTCATAAACTCCGCCTGCTAAATTCGCATTATTATAAAATATACTGAAGCCACATTTTTTACTGTATGTATAGGTGCTATCTGACAATGTCGACAGTGAGGATGAAGATGGCCAGAGGAGGTACAAGAGGCAAAAGCTTAGGGAGCTTTATGCGGGAAATCCTAACAGGCGTATTAGCACCTGGGATGGGGGCTTTCGATGCCCATTTTGCAACCAAAAGCTTCATGACACGTATGAAAGTGTCCTGGCGCATACAATAGGACGAGCCATTGGCTCCTTCAGGCAGAAGTATTCTCGCAAGGTGGCGCATGCCGCGTACGCAGAGTACCTGGAGAAACTTCACCTTCGTGCAGGCCTACCGGCACATGAGATGTAGGATTGAACTATATATGGCTACGTAGTGTCTTAATTATAACTGTGCTTGAGTATGCTTAATGTCGGTTGAACTATATATGGTTGAACTATGCCTGTGTATGCTTATTATCTATGCCCGAGTATGCTTATATCTATGTTTACTTATGTCTAAATGTGGGATATGGATGCAATCAGTTTGGTTGATGGAATTTTATGCATATTAGGGTGAATTTTTAGCGTGGGTACAAATTTTAGATTCAACAAACGAAGGAAATGTGGACCCACCCTGAAACTTGGTTATTTTCCTAGATTGGAACCATGTGCAATGACTTTCATTTTCCCAGTTTTTTTGAAAATAGTCGTTAATCACACACGGTTGGCTCTAGCAAATTGTTGCCTCCGAAATGCTTTGTGGGACAGAAAACCCCCACCACCCAATTCTAAAAGGAAAAAAGAAAATCCTCTCCATACCCACATCACAAAACCCTCACCCCGCCTGCCACCCCCTCTGGTCCCCAATCACACCTGCACTAGCTCCTCCGCGACTCTGCATGTCACCGCTTATCACCGCGGCAACCACTTAGCTCGACGCTTGTCGGTGCCGCTGATACGTCTCCAACGTATCTATAAGTTTTGATTGATCCATGCTATTATATTATCTGTTTTGGATGTTTTATATGCATTAATATGCTATTTTATATTATTTTTGGGACTAACCTATTAACCTAGAGCCCAGTGCCAGTTTCTGTTTTTTCCTTGTTTTTTTAGCTTTGTGGAGAAGGAATACCAAACGGAGTCCAAACGGAATAAAACCTTCGCGATGATTTTTCTTGGACCAGAAGACAACCAGGAGACTTGGAGATGAAGTCGGAGGAGCCACGAGGCGGCCACAAGGACGGAGGGCGTACCCAGGGGGTAGGGCGCGCCCCCCACCCTTGTGGGCCCCCCGTGACCCTCCTGGCCTAATTCTTTCGCCTATATATTCCCAAATATCCCCAAACCACCAGAGGCATCCACGAAAACACATTTCCACCGCCGCAACCTTCTATACCCGAGAGATCCCATCTAGGGACCTTTTCCGGCACCCTGCCGGAGGGGGATTCGATCACGGAGGGCTTCTACATCAACTCCATTGCCCTTCCGATGAAGCGTGAGTAGTTTACCATAGACCTATGGGTCCATAGCTAGTAGCTAGATGGCTTCTTCTCTCTCTTTGATTCTCAATACCATGTTCTCCTCGATGTTCTTGGAGATCTATTCGATGTAATACTTTTTTGCGGTGTGTTTGCCGAGATCCGATGAATTGTGGATTTGTGATCAGCTTATCTATGAATATTATTTGAATCTTCTCTTAACTCTTATATGCATGATTTGATATCTTTGTAATTCTCTTCGAACTATCGGTTTGTTTGGCCAACTAGATTGGTTTTTCTTGCAATGGGAGAAGTGCTTAGCTTTGGGTTCAATCTTGCAGTGTCCTTTCCCAGTGACAGTAGGGGCAGCAAGGCACGTATTGTATTGTTGCCATCGAGGATAAAAAGATGGGGTTTTCATCATATTGCTTGAGTTAATTCCTCTACATCATGTCATCTTACTTAATGCATTACTCTGTTCTTTATGAACTTAATACTCTAGATGCATGCTGGATAGCAGTCGATGTGTGGAGTAATAGTAGTAGATGCAGAATCGTTCCGGTCTACTTGACACGGACGTGATGCCTATATTCATGATCATTGCCTTAGATATCGTCATAACTTTGCGCTTTTCTATCAATTGCTCGGCAGTAATTTGTTCACCCACCGTATTATTTGCTATCTTGAGAGAAGCCTCTAGTGAAACCTATGGCCCCCGGGTCTATTTTCCATCATATAAGTTTCTGATTTACTATTTTCCATCATATTAGTTTCTGATCTACTATTTTGCAATCTTTTACTTTCCGATCTATAAACCAAAAATACCAAAAATATTTACTTTACCATTTATCTATCTCTATCAGATCTCACTTTTGCAAATAACCGTGAAGGGATTGACAACCCCTTTATCATGTTGGGTGCAAGTTGTTTGATTGTTTGTGCAGGTATTAGGTGATTTGTGCGTTGTCTCCTACTGTATTGATACCTTGGCTCTCAAACTGAGGGAAATACTTATCTCTACTTTGCTGCATCACCCTTTCCTCTTCAAGGGAAAAACCAACGCAAGCTCAAGAAGTAGCAGGAAGAATTTCTGGCGCCGTTGCCAGGGAGATCTACGCCAAGTCAAGACATACTAAGTACCCATCATAAACTCTCATCTCTTGCATTACATTATTCGCCATTCGCCTCTTGTTTTCATCTCCCCCACTTCTAAAACGATTTTCAAAAAATATTTGCCTTTTTGTTTGCCTTCTTTCCATTCGATCTTTTGTTTGCTTGTGTTACCATGTGCTTTCTTTTTGCTTGCATCTTCGCTTGCTAAAAGTTTATGGATCCTCATCCACTTGCTAATCTTTTTAAGAGATCCAATTATGATGAACCAATTTCTAGTGATTTGAGTGCACTAGATTATCTTTATGTAGTTTTGCTTGAAATTCGTGAATCTGAAAATTGTGATGAAGTGTTAAAAGAAGAAATCTATGAAGTGATTCACGATAGCTCCTTGGATGAAAAGCATGATTGCAATGGTTGTACTATAAATTCTATTAATGTCAGTTGTGCTAATGATATGCAAAACCTTAAGCTTGGGGAGGCTAGTTTTGCTAGGTCCACTACTTGTTGCAATGATCATGATTGGGGTGATTTTTCTTATGATCTTAAAAATTTATTCAAGCCTCATGATTAATATGTTTGCAATAATATTGAAAGTGGGTTTGGAAGAGTGTCAACTCTAGGTAATAATGATCCCACTACTTTGGAGTATGATCAATCTTATGAAATTCTTGATAAAAGTGGGCTTGGAGAGGTCATGACTTTATTTAATGATAATCCCACTATTTTGGAAAAGTGTCAACTTTGCATGCATATGGATCATGAAGAGAATATTTTATGTGATAGTTATATTATTGAATTTTATTATGATCCTACATGTAATTATTACGAGAGAGGAAAATATGGATGTAGAAATTTTCATGTCACTAAATTGCCTCTTGTTATGTTGAGATTGCTATTGTTTCTTTCTTTTTCCTTGCATATGCTAGTTTTTGCTTGTCTTGATAATTTGTTTGCTTATAAAATGCCTATGCATAGGAAGTATGTTAGACTTAAACTTGTTTTTCACATGCTACATGATGCACTTTTCGTGTTTCAATTGCTATCTTTCATGTGAGCATCATCAAAATCTCAATGCCTAGCTAAAAAGGCTTTAAAGAATAGCGCTTGTTGGGAGCCAACCCAATTTTATTTTTGTTTTTGCTTTTTGTTCCTGTTTTGCTATAAATAATTCATCTAGCCTCTGGTTAGATGTGGTTTTGTGTTTTAATTAGTGTTCGTGCCAAGTAAGACCTTTGGGATGGCTTACGGTGATAGTTGATTTGATCCTGTTGAAAAACAGAAACTTTTGCGCGCAGTCACATAATTGTTTAGATTCACTGGAGCGTGGAAAACCCCTGAATATTTTACACAATATTTATATACGAATTGAATCTGTTGTTATAATTGTTCAGAATTTTTGGAGTTACAGAAGTATTAGAACAATTCAGATCTTCGCAGACTGTTCTGTTTTTGACAGATTCTGTTTTGTATGTGTTGTTTGCTTATTTTGATGAATCTATGGGTAGTATCGGGGGGTATGAACCATGGAAAAGTTGGAATACAGTAGATATTACACTAATATAAATAAATAATGAGTTCACAACAGTACCAAAAGTGGTGATTTATTTTCTTATACTAACGGAGCTTATGAGATTTTCTGTTGAGTTTTGTGCTGTGAAGTTTTTAAGTTTTGGGTAAGGATTTGATGGACTATGGAATAAGGAGTGGCAACAGACTAAGCTTGGGGATGCCCAAGGCACCCCAAGGTAATATTCAAGGACAACCAAGAGCCTAAGCTTGGGGATGCCCCGGAAGGCATCCCCTCTTTCGTCTTCTTCTATCGGTAACTTTACTTGAGGCTATATTTTTATTCACCACATGATATGTGTTTTGCTTGGAGCGTCTTGTATGATTTGAGTCTTTACTTTTTAGTTTTCCACAATCATCCTTGCTGTACACACCTTTTGAGAGGGACATGCATGAATCGTGATTTATTAGAATACTCTTTGTGCTGCACTTATATCTTTTGAGCTAGGCAATTTTGCTCTAGTACTTCACTTATATCTTTTTAGAGCACGGCGGTGGTTTTATTTTATAGAAATTGTTGAACTCTCATGCTTCACTTATATTATTTTGAGAGTCTTTAAAACAGCATGGTAATTTGCTTTGGTTATAAATTTAGTCCTAATATGATAGGCATCCAAGAGGGATATAATAAAAACTTCCATAGAAAGTGCATTGAATACTATGAGAAGTTTGATTCTTTATGATTGTTTTGAGATATAAAGATGGTGATATTAGAGTCACTCTAGTGAGTAATTGTGAATTTGAGAAATACTTGTGTTAAAGTGATTCCCGTAGCATGCACGTATGGTGAACCGTTATGTGATGAAGTCGGAGCATGATTTATTTATTGATTGTCTTCCTTATGAGTGGCGGTCGGGGACGAGCGATGGTCTTTTCCTACGAATCTATCCCCCTAGGAGCATGTGCGTAGTAATTCATTTCGATAACTAATAGATTTTTGCAATAAGTATGTGAGTTCTTTATGACTAATGTTCAGTCCATGGATTATACGCACTCTCACCCTTCCACCATTGCTAGCCTCTCTTGTGCCGCGCAACTTTCGCCGGTACCATACACCCACCATATACCTTCCTCAAAACAGCCACCATACCTACCTATTATGGCATTTCCATAGCCATTCCGAGATATATTGCCATGCAACTTTCCACCGTTCCGTTTATTATGACACGCATCATCATTGTCATATTGCTTTGCATGATCATGTAGTTGACATCGTATTTGTGGCAAAGCCACCGTTCATAATTCTTTCATACATGTTACTCTTGATTCATTGCACATCCTGGTACACCGCCGGAGGCATTCATATAGAGTCATATTTTGTTCTAAGTATCGAGTTGTAATTCTTTAGTTGGAAGTAAATAAAAGTGTGATGATCTTCATTATTAGAGCATTGTCCCAAGTGAGGAAAGGATGATGGAGACTATGATTCCCCCACAAGTCGGGATGAGACTCCGAACAAAATATAAAAAAAAGAGGCCAAAAAAATGAGAAGGCCCAAATAAAAAAAAAGAGAGAAAAGAGAGAAGGGACAATGTTACTATCCTTTTACCACACTTGTGCTTCAAAGTAGCACCATGATCTTCATGATAGAGAGTCTCCTATATTGTCACTTTCATATACTAGTGGGAATTTTTCATTATAGAACTTGGCTTGTATATTCCAATGATGGGCTTCCTCAAATTGCCCTAGGTCTTCGTGAGCAAGCGAGTTGGATGCACACCCACTTAGTTTTCTTTTGAGCTTTCATAAACTTATAGCTCTAGTGCATCCGTTGCATGGCAATCCCTACTCACTCACATCGATATCTATTGATGGGCATCTCCATAGCTCATTGATACGCCTGGTTGATGTGAGACTATCTCCTTCTTTTTGTCTTCTCCACAACCACCATATTCTATTCCACCATTAGTGCTATGTCCATGGCTCACGCTCGTGTATTGCGTGAAAGTTGAAAAAGTTTGAGAACATCAAAAGTATGAAACAATTGCTTGGCTTGTCATCGGGGTTGTGCATGATTTGAATACTTTGTGTGGTGAAGATGGAGCATAGCCAGACTATATGATTTTGTAGGGATAACTTTCTTTGGCCATGTTATTTTGAGAAGACATGATTGCTTTGTTAGTATGCTTGAAGTATTATTGTTTTTATGTCAATATTAAACTTTTTTTTGAATCTTATGGATCTGAACATTCATGCCACAATAAAGAAAATTACATTGATAAATATGTTGGGTAGCATTCCACATCAAAAATTCTGTTTTTATCATTTACCTACTCGAGGACGAGCAGGAATTAAGCTTGGGGATGCTTGATACGTCTCCAACGTATCTATAATTTTTTATTGTTCCATGCTATTATATTATCTGTTTTGGATGTTTTATATGCATTAATATGCTATTTTATATTATTTTTGGGACTAACCTATTAACCTAGAGCCCAGTGCCAGTTTCTGTTTTTTCCTTTTTTTAGCTTTGTGGAGAAGGAATATCAAACGAAGTCCAAATGGAATAAAACCTTCGCGATGATTTTTCTTGGACCAGAAGACAACCAGGAGACTTGGAGATGAAGTCAGAGGAGCCACGAGGCAGCCACAAGGACGGAGGGCGCGCCACCCACCCTTGTGGGCCCCCCGTGACCCTCTTGACCTAATTCTTTCGCCTACATATTCCCAAATATCCTCAAACCACCAGAGGTTTCCACGAAAACACTTTTCCACCGCCGCAACCTTCTGTACCCGTGAGATCCCATCTAGGGACCTTTTCCGGCACCCTGCCGGAGGGGGATTCGATCACGGAGGGCTTCTACATCAACTCCATTGCCCTTCCGATGAAGCGTGAGTAGTTTACCACAGACCTACGGGTCCATAGCTAGTAGCTAGATGGCTTCTTCTCTCTCTTTGATTCTCAATACCATGTTCTCCTCGATGTTCTTGGAGATCTATTCGATGTAATACTTTTTTGCGGTGTGTTTGCCGAGATCCGATGGATTGTGGTTTTTCTTGCAATGGGAGAAGTGCTTAGCTTTGGGTTCAATCTTGCGGTGTCCTTTCCCAGTGACAGTAGGGGCAGCAAGGCACGTATTGTATTGTTGCCATCGAGGATAAAAAGATGGGGTTTCCATCATATTGCTTGAGTTAATTCCTCTACATCATGTCATCTTACTTAATGCGTTACTCCGTTCTTTATGAACTTAATACTTTAGATGCATGCTGGATAGCGGTCGATGTGTGGAGTAATAGTAGTAGATGCAGAATCGTTTCGGTCTACTTGACACGGACGTGATGCCTATATTCATGATCATTGCCTTAGATATCGTCATAACTTTGCGCTTTTCTATCAATTGCTCGGTAGTAATTTGTTCACCCACCGTATTATTTACTATCTTGAGAGAAGCCTCTAGTGAAACCTATGGCCCCCGGGTCTATTTTCCATCATATAAGTTTCCGATTTACTATTTTCCATCATATTAGTTTCTGATCTACTATTTTTCAATCTTTTACTTTCCGATCTATAAACCAAAAATACCAAAAATATTTACTTTACCGTTTATCTATCTCTATCAGATCTCACTTTTGCAAATAACCGTGAAGGGATTGACAACCCCTTTATCGCGTTGGGTGCAAGTTGTTTCCTACTGGATTGATACCTTGGTTCTCAAACTGAGGGAAATACTTATCTCTACTTTGCTGCATCACCCTTTCCTCTTGAAGGGAAAAACCAACGCAAGCTCAAGAAGTAGCAGCCGCCGGCTGCCGGTAAACCACATCGCATTTCGCCACTGCTGCTTGCCGCCGCCTATCGCCATCGACTTTCTTGACGCTACTCGCCGTCGACCCATCTCCGTCCGATTGGGGAATCCGCAGTGTTGTGGTTTTTTTTTCATGGACAACAAAGTAACTAATTTACTGAAATATTCACTCATCTCTTATGCGTGTCCGTCTGCCCCATTTAATCACCAGACTGAAATCACCGTGAATTCATTTTTCTTCGAGCTGATTTGAGGGTTTTCTTTAATTCATAGAGTGTACAGTGCATGGACACATCAGGCCTTTGCGGCCTCGGCCAGACATCCGTGAAGTTCCATCTCACCGTACTAGATGACTTTAGGAGGTGCACGGTATGTTCAATCTCACCCTACCTCGGTTGGCATGGCCTACTTTTGTGAACATATACTATATATTGCTACATGTCGGTGCAACAAACATTTGTGTTTGCCACCCGGACTTATGCATAGGCGTGCTAACAATCATACACCAATTACCTGAGCATGACATAAGATAAGGCAGAGAAACTGCTCTTCGTGAGATTAAGGAGAGCATTAAGAAGACTAAGGTGACTAGAGGACTCCCTGGGAAGGTCTCCCTTGCCGGCAGGCGAGCCCGGCAGGGTCGAGGCTACGACTGGGGAATCAACCCAGAAGCCGCTCCAACAAGGTTCCTGGGGCCACCAAGACTCTTAGGCATGAGCCCGGCAGGCTCCGCGCCGGGAGGCCTCCGCCAAGACGCCACTGCTCCACCTCATCACACACAAGTCATTAATCAATGTGGTGTCGAGCTCTCAAGTGGCTAGGTGGATCCTGTTGGGTACGTGGCAACCTGCTGGAGAAGAGATTAGCTTTATTGACACCCGTCCAGGTGGCGTGTCACGCTAATAAGGAGTGGATGGATAAGCAGCACGGCAGGCTTGCCGGGCTTCAACATCAGCATGACACCTAGAAGTGTATTTCATGCACTTTGTCCTAGCTGCCAGAGTTAGGTATGATCGCATTGTTAGCTATCTAATCATACTACAATGACTGTTTTGCCAATGTGGTCACTCCTTAACCTATAAAAGGAGGCCCGAGGCAACCTAGAAAAGGGTTCGAAACATTGACCCCACAACACTTGTACACGCGTAGCTGCTCTCCCCGAGACACCCTTGTCGGGCTTGAGCACTCCGCGCCTTCGTGTTCCTCCAGATCAGTCCACCACAACAGGAGTAGGGTTTTACGCTGCAAATTAGCGGCCTGAACCTGGGGAAAAGAGAGCTGCCCACCATCACACTGACCTGCTATTTCTGCTCTTTGTGCGATGTGACTGTCCCCATGCCGAACCACAAAGGGGCAGCCCTGCCCCATAGGTGATCGTGCTTCCACGGTGACATCTTTGGCGCGCCAGGTAGGGGGCGCCACTCGTGCGAATCTGAAGCAATGGCCAGCGTGTTGAGCTTCATCATCTTCTGCATCCTTAATAGCTCCTAAGAAGAAAAGCGGTGTTGCAGCACATCCTTCCACTTCGAAGATTCCCTCGCCTACAGCTGCGGGCGCTGCAGGCACCGCAGCTGCGATGGGGGAGCAGGCGCTGCAGATGGTGCCACCAACACCCTCACCACGTGTTGGGAAATGTTGCATGGAAAACAAAAAAAAAACTACGCACACGCAAGATCTATCCATGGAGATGCATAGCAATGAGAGGGGAGAGTGATTCTACGTACCCTCGTAGACCGTAAGCGGAAGCGTTTAGTAACGCGGTTGATGTAGTCGAACTTCTTCGTGATCCAACCGATCAAGTACCGAACGTACGGCACCTCCGCGTTCAGCACATGTTCAGCTCGATGACGTCCTCGCCTTCTTGATCCAACAAACTGTGCGAAGTAGTGGATGAGTTCCGGTAGCACGACGGTGTGGTGACGGTGGTGGTGATTCTATCTCCGCAGGGCTTCGCCTAAGCACTCCGAAAATATGACCGAGGGACGAAACTGTGGAGAGGGGCGCCGCACACGGCTAAGAGATTGTCGTGGTCATTGTGTGGCACCCCCTCCCTCATATATATAGGTGGGAGGGAAGAGAGGAGGTAGCTAGGAGGTGCCCCAAGGGTGGCCGAATCCCCCTTGGGCTCGTGCCCTTGGCCGCCCCCCCCTTTCCTTGTTTGTGCGCGAGAGGAAGGCAGGGGGAGATGGCACCCCCTCCTTTCCTTTCTCTCATGAGGAGGGAAAGGCAGGAGGGGCCAACCCCCCCCCCCCTTTCCTTCCCCTAGGGCCGGTGGCCAGAGAGAGGGGTGCACCAGCCCCTTGTAGGCTGGTGTGTTTCCCCTTTTAGCCCATTACACCCATATAGCCTCCCGGGGCTTCCCGGAACCCCTTCCGGTGATCCGATGAATACCCGGTACCTCCCAAAACTCTTCCGGTGTCCAAACATCATCATCCTATATATCAATCTTTACCTCTGGACCATTTTGGAGCTCCTCGTCATGTCCGTGATCTCATTTAGGACTCCGAACAACATTCAGTCACGAAATCACATAACTCATATAACACTATATCGTCAACGAACGTTAAGCGTGCGGACCCTATGGGTTCGAGAACTATGTAGACATGACCGAGACACCTCTCCGGTCAATAACCAATAGCGGAACCTGGATGCCCATATTGGTTCCTACATATTCTACGAAGATCTTTACCGGTCAAACCTTATGATAACATACGTAATTCCCTTTGCCTGTCGGTATGTTACTTGCCCAAGATTCGATCGTCGGTATCTTCATACCCAGTTCAATCTCGTTACCGGAAAGTCTCTTTACTCATTCCGTAATACATCATCTCGTAACTAACTCCTTAGTCACTTTGCTTGCAAGCTTCTTGTGATGTGTATTACCGAGAGGGCCCAGAGATACCTCTCCGATACACGGAGTGACAAATCCTAATCTCGATCCATGCCATCTCAACAGACACCTTTGGAGATACCTGTAGAGCATCTTTATGATCACCCAGTTACATTTTGATGTTTGATAGCACAAAAGGTATTCCTCTGGTATCCGGGAGTTACATGATCTCATAGTCGAAGGAATATGTATTTGACATTAAGAAAGCAATAGCAATAAACTGAACGATCATATGCTAAGCTAACAGATGGGTCTTGTCCATCACATCATTCTCCTAATGATGTGATCCCGTTATCAAGTGACAACACATGTCTATGGTAAGGAAAACTTAACCATCTTTGATCAACGAGCTAGTCTAATAGATTCTTACTAGGGACACGGTATTTGTTTATGTATCCACACATGTATTTAATTTTCTAATCAATACAATTCTAGCATGAATAATAAACCTTCAGTCTCCCACTAGGGCATATTTCCTTCAGTCTCCCACTTGCATTAGAGTTAATAATCTAGATTACATTGTAATGAATCTAACACCCATGGAGTCTTGGTGTTGATCATGTTTTGCTCGCGGAAGAGGCTTAGTCAACGGGTCTGCTACATTCAGATCCATATGTATTTTGCAAATCTCTATGTCTCCATCCTTGACCTTTTCACGAATGGAGTTGAAACGTCTCTTAATGTGTTTGGTTCTCTTGTGAAACCTGGATTCCTTCGCTAAGGCAATTGCTCAAATGTTTTCACAAAAGATTTTCATTGGACCCGATGCACTGGGTATTACACCCAGATCAGATATGAACTCCTTCATCTAGACTCCTTCATGCGCTGCTTCCGAAGCAGCTATGTACTCCGCTTCACAGGTAGATCCCGCCACGACGATCTGCTTGGAACTGGACCAACTGATAGCTTCGCCATTCAATATAAATACGTATCTGATTTGTGACTTTGAGTCATCCGGATTAGTGTCGAAGCTAGCAATCGACGTAACCATTTACGACGAGCTCTTCGTCACCTCCATAAACGAGAAACATATCCTTGGTCCTTTTCAGGTACTTCAGGATATTCTTGACCGCTGTCTAGTGATCCACTCCTGGATTACTTTGGTACCTCCCTGCCAAACTTGTGGCAAGGCACACATCAGGTCTGGTACACAGCATAACATACATGATAGAACCTATGGCTCAGGCATAGGGAATGACTTTCATTTTCTCTCTATCTTCTGTAGTGGTCGGGCTTTGAGTCTGACTCAATTTCACACCTTGTAACACAGGCACGAACCCTTTCTTTGACTGATCCATTTTGAACTTCTTCAAAACTTTGTCAAGGTATGTGCTTTGTGAAAGTCCTATTAAGCATCTCGATCTATCCCTATAGACCTTGATGCCTAATATATAAGCAGCTTCATCGAGGTCTTTCATTGAATAATTCTTATTCAAGTATCCTTTTATGCTATCCAAAAATTCTATATCATTTCCAATCAACAATATGTCATCCACATATAATATCAGAAATGCTACAGAGCTCCCACTCACTTTCTTGTAAATACAGGCTTCACCGTAAGTCTGTATAAAACCATATGCTTTGATCACCTCATGAAAGCATATATTCCAACTTCGAGATGCTTGCACCAGTCCGTATATGGATCACTGGAGATTGCACACTTTGTTAGCACCTTTAGGATCGACAAAACCTTCTGGTTGCATCATATACAACTCTTCTTTAAGAAATCCATTAAGGAATGCAGTTTTGACGTACATTTGCCAGATTTCATAATTATAAAATGCGGCAATTGCTAACATGATTCGGACTGACTTAAGCATCGCTACGGATGAGAAAGTCTCATTGTAGTCAACCCCTTGAGCTTGTCGAAAACCTTTTGCGACAAATCGAGCTTTGTAGACCGTAACATTACCATCAGCGTCAGTCTTCTTCTTAAAGATCCATTTATTCTCAATGGCTTGCCGATCATCGGGCAAGTTCACCAAAGTCCACACTTTGTTCTCATACATGGATCCTATCTCAGATTTCATGGCCTCAACCATTTATCCGAATCTGGGCTCATCATAGCTTCTTCATAGTTCGTAGGTTCGCCATGATCTAATAACATAACTTCCAGGACATGATTACCGTACCACTCTGGTGCGGATCGTGCTGTGGTCGACCTACGAGGTCCAGTAGTAACTTGATCCAAAGTTTCATGATCATCATCATTAGCTTCCTCTCCAATTGGTGTAGGCATCACGGGAACGGTTTTCTCTGATGTGCTACTTGCCAATTCGAGAGAAGGTACAACTACCTCATCAAGTTCTACTTTCCTCCCACTCACTTCTTTCGAGAGAAACTCCTTCTCTAGAAAGGACACATTCTTTGCAACAAAGATCTTTCCTTCAGATCTGTGGTGGAAGGTGTACCCAATAGTTTCCTTAGGGTATCCTATGAAGACGCACTTTTTCGATTTGGGTTCGAGCTTATCAGGCTGAAGCCTTTTGACATAAGTGTCGCATCCCCAAACTTTAAGAAATGACAGCTTAGGTTTCTTGCCAAACCATAGTTCATACGGTGTCGTCTCAACGGATTTAGACGGTGCCCTATTTAACGTGAATGCGGCTGTCTCTAATGCATAACCCCAAAACGATAGTGGTAAATCGGTAAGAGACATCATAGAACACACCATATCTAATAAAGTACGGTTATGACGTTCGGACACGCCATTACGCTGTGGTGTTCCAAGTGGCATGAGTTGTGAAACAATTCCACATTGTTTTAAATGAAGGCCAAACTCGTAACTCAAATATTCGCCTCCGCGATCAGATCGTAGAAACTTTATTTTCTTGTTACGATGATTCTCTACTTCACTCTGAAATTCTTTGAACTTTTCAAATGTTTCAAACTTGTGTTTCATCAAGTAGACATACCCATATCTACTCAAATCATCTGTAAAGGTTAGAAAATAACGATACCCGCCACGTGCCTCAACACTCATCGGACCACATACATCGGTATGTATTATTTCCAATAAGTCATTAGCTCACTCCATTCTTCCGGAGAACGGAGTTTTAGTCATCTTGCCCATGAGGCATGGTTTGCAAGTATCAAATGATTCATAATCAAGTGAGTCCAAAAGTCCATCCGCATGGAGTTTCTTCATGCGCTTTACACCAATATGACCTAAACGGCAGTGCCACAAGTATGTTGCACTATCATTATCAACTTTGCATCTTTTGGCATCAATATTATGAATATGTGTATCACTACAATATAGATTCAACAAGAACAGACCATTCATCAAGGGTGCATGACCATAAAAGATACTCCCTCCGTTCCTTGATATAAGGTGTATAGATTTTTGAGAAAAAGTCCAAAATATAAGGTGTATTGCGTTGCACCACTCATTTGGATAATTTTTTTAGGGATTTGATTACATTCACTTATATTAGGCAAGCTCCTCTATTTTCTCATGTCAATTAGTCAGGTGTAATCTCGCCCAAAACTTGTGAAATTTTCACTCCATGTGCGTTCTTTAATTTTCGTGCCAAAAACTATACACCCTACATTTAGGAACGGAGGGAGTATTACTCATATAAATAGAACAACCATTATTCTCCGATTTAAATGAATAATCGTCTCGCAATAAACATGATCCAGATATAATGTTCATGCTCAACGCTGGCACCAAATAACAATTATTGAGGTCTAAAACTAATCCCGAAGGTAGATGTAGAGGTAGCGTGCCGACGGCGATCACATCGACCTTGGATCCATTCCCGACGCGCATCGTCACCTCATCCTTAGCCAATCTTCGTTTATTCCGTAGCTCCTGTTTCGAGTTACAAATATGAGCAACCGAACCAGTATCAAATACCCAGGCGCTACTACGAGCATTAGCAATGTACACATCAATAACATGTATGTCAAATATACCTTTGTTCACTTTGCCATCCTTCTTATCCGCCAAGTATTTGGGGCAGTTCCGCTTCCAGAGACCATTCCCTTTGCAGTAGAAGCACTCAGTTTCAGGCTTGGGTCCAGCTTTGGGCTTCTTCACGGGAGCAGCAACTTGCTTGCCATTCTTCTTCAAGTTCCCTTTCTTTCCCTTGCCCTTTTTCTTGAAACTAGTGGTCTTGTTAACCATCAACACTTGATGCTCCTTCTTGATTTCTACCTCCGCGGCCTTAAGCATTGCGAAGAGCTCGGGAATCATTTTCGTCATCCCTTGCATATTATAGTTCATCACGAAGCCTTTGTAGCTTGGTGGCAGTGACTGAAGAAGTCTGTCAATAACACTATCAACTGGAAGATCAACTCCCAGCTGAGTCAAGTGGTTATGATACCCAGACATTTTGAGTATGTGTTCACTGATAGAACTGTTCTCCTCCATCTTGCAGCTATAGAACTTGTTGGAGACTTCATATCCCTCAACCCGGGCATTTGCTTGAATTATTAACTTCAACTCTTGGAACATCTCATATGCTCCATGACATTCAAAATGTCTTTGAAGTCCCAGTTCTAAGCCGTAAAGCATGGCACACTAAACTATTGAGTAGTCATTAGATCGAGCCTGCCAGACGATCATAACATTTGCAGTAGCTCCTGCAGCAGGTCTGTCACCTAGCGGTGCATCAAGGACATAATTCTTCTGTGCAGCAATGAGGATAATCCTCAAGTTACGGACCCAGTCCATGTAGTTGCTACCATCATCTTTCAACTTAGATTTCTCTAGGAACGCATTAAAATTCAGGGGAACGGTAGCATGGGCCATTGATCTACAACATAGATATGCAAAACTATTAAGACTAAGTTCATGATAAATTAAGTTCAATTAATCAAATTACTAATGAACTCCCACTTAAATAAACATCCCTCAAGTTATCTAAGTGATACATGATCCAAATCAACTAACCCATGTCCGATCATCACATGAGATGGGGTAGTCATCAATGGTGAACATCTTTATGTTGATCATATCTACTATATGACTCACGTTCGACCTTTCGGTCTCCAATGTTCCGAGACCATGTCTGTACATGCTAGGCTCGTGAAGTTTAACCCAAGTATTCTGCATGTGCAAAATTGTCTTACACCCGTTGTATGTGAACGTAGAGTCTATCACACCCGATCATCACGAGATGCTTCAAAACGATGAACTTTGGCAACGGTGCATACTCGAGGAGAACACTTTTATCTTGAAATTTAGTGACGGGATCATCTTATAATGCTACCGCCTTTCTAAGCAAAATAAGATGCATAAAGGATAAACATCACATGAAATCAAAATATGTGACATGATATGGCCATCATCATCTTGTGCTTTTGATCTCCATCTCCAAAGCATCGTCATGATATCCATCGTCACCGGCTCGACACCTTGATCTCCATCATTGTGTCGGGGTCGTCTCGCCAACTATTGCTTCTACAACTATTGCTAACGCATAGCGTTAAAGTAAAGCAATTACATGGCGCTTGCATTTCATACAATAATTAAGAGACAACCCTAAGGCTCCTGCCGGTTGTCGATATTACAAAACATGATCATCTCATACATCAGCATATATCACATCATATCTTGACCATATCATATCACAACATGCCCTGCAAAAACAAGTTAGACGTCCTCTACTTTGTTGTTGCAAGTTTTACGTGGCTGCTACGGGCTTCTAGCAAGAATCGTTCTTAACTACGCAAAAACCACAACGGTGATTTATGAAGTTTGCTGTTTTAACCTTCTTCGAGGACCAGCCGTAGTCAAATTCGTTTCAACTAAAGTAGGAGAAACAGACACCCGCCAGCCACCTTTATGCAAAACAAGTTGCATGTCAGTCGGTGGAACCGGTCTCATGTGCGTGGACATGTAAGGTTGGTCCGGGCCGATTCATCCCACAATACCGCCGAATCAAAATAAGACGTTGGTGGTAAGCAGTATGACTATAACCGCCCACAACTCTTTGTGTTCTACTCGTGCATATCATCTACGCATAGACCTGGCTCTGATGCCACTGTTGGGAAACGTTGCAAGGAAAACAAAAAAAAAATCTACGCACACGCAAGATCTATCCATGGAGATGCATACCAACGAGAGGGGAGAGTGAGTCTACGTACCCTCGTAGACCGTAAGCAGAAGCTTTTAGTAACGCGGTTGATGTAGTCGAACTTCTTCGCGATCCAACTGATCAAGTACCGAACGTACGACACCTCCGCGTTCAGCACACGTTCAGCACGGTGGCGTCCTCGCCTTCTTGATCCAGCAAGATGGGCGAAGTAGTGGATGAGTTCCGGCAGCACGACGGCGTGGTGACGGTGGTGGTGATGCTATCTCCGCAGGGCTTCGCCTAAGCACTCCAAAAATATGACCGAGGGACGAAACTGTGGAGAGGGGCACTGCACACGGCTAAGAGATTGTCGTGGTCATTGTGTGGCGCCCCCTCCCTCATATATATAGGTGGGGGGGAGAGGGGAGGCAGCCAGGAGGCGCCCCAAGGGTGGCCGAATCCCCCTTGGGCTCCTACCCTTGGCCGCCCCCCCTTTCCTTGTTTGTGCGCGGGAGGAAGGCAGGGGGAGGTGCCCCCCCTTTCCTTTCTCTCATGAGGAGGGAAAGGCAGGAGGGGCCAACCCTCCCCCTTTCCTTCCCCTAGGGCCGGCGGCCAGGGAGAGGGGCGCACCAACCCCTTGTGGGCTGGTGTGTTCCCCGTTTTGGCCCATTACGCCCATATAGCCTCCCGGGGCTTCCCGGAACCCCTTCCGGTGATCCGATGAATACCCGGTACCTCCCGAAACTCTTCCGGTGTCCAAACATCATCATCCTATATATCAATCTTTATCTCCGGACCATTCCATAGCTGCTCGTCATGTCCGTGATCTCATCCGGGACTCCAAACAACATTCGGTCACCAAATCACATGACTCATATAACACTATATCGTCAACGAACGTTAAGCGTGCGGACCCTACGGGTTCGAGAACTATGTAGACATGACCGAGATACCTCTATGGTCAATAACCAATAATGGAACCTGGATGCCCATATTGGTTCCTACATATTGTACGAAGATCTTTATCGGTCGAACCTTATGACAACATACGTAATTCCCTTTGTCCGTCGGTATGTTACTTACCCGAGATTCGATCGTCGGTATCTTCATACCTTGTTCAATCTCGTTACCGGCAAGTGTCTTTACTCGTTATGTAATACATCATCTCGTAACTAACTCCTTAGTCACTTTGCTTGCAAGCTTCTTGTAATGTGTATTACCGAGAGGGCCCAAAGATACCTCTCCGATACATGGAGTGACAAATCCTAATCTCGAGCCATGCCAACTCAACAGACACCTTCGGAGATACCTGTAGAGCATCTTTATGATCACCCAGTTACGTTGTGACGTTTGATAGCACACAAGGTATTCCTCCGGTATCCGGGAGTTGCATGATCTCATAGTCGAAGGAATATGTATTTGACATTAATAAAGCAATAGCAATAAACTGAACGATCATATGCTAAGCTAATGGATGGGTCTTGTCCATCACATCATTCTCCTAATGATGTGATCCCGTTATCAAGTGACAACACATGTCTATGGTTAGGAAACCTTAAGCATCTTTGATCAACGAGCTAGTCTAGTAGAGGCTTACTAGGGACACGATATTTGTTTATGTATCCACACATGTATTTAAGTTCCCAATCAATACAATTCTAGCATGAATAATAAACCTTTATCATGAAAAAGGAAATAAAAAATAAAAAATTTATTATTGCCTCTAGGGCATATTTCCTTCACCACCGCCGGAGCAGGGACCGGTGCTGTAGAGGCGGCCCAGCTCCCTCAACCTTCTGGTGAGCATGCCCACGTTGGCGCAGGCCAAGGAGACGCCCAGCTTCCACCTCCTTGCCGCACCAGCGAGCGCGGCCAGTGCAGCGTCGACGCCCGCTCTAGTGCTAGCCAAGATCCATTAGTTGCACCATCCATAGGGGCAGCGACAGGACACACTCTCCGTCCCACGCAGGACAAGCATGACAAGCCCCCGAGCGGCGCTGTCGATCCTCCACGACTGCGTCCGCATGGGAAGGGCCCAGCTGACCAAGATACTGGCCATCAAGAATAGCTTCGGCCACGCCAAACCACTCTGGTGTTTGGGCAGAGGCGGAAGGGGCACGACAATGTTCCTTCTGGTTTATCTAGGAGTCGAGCGGTGTCGCGTTCCAATTCGCACGCCATGCCAGAAACGATGGACGAAGCAATGGCGAGGGCTCAACTAGTGCTAAACTCCCACCCCCCTCCCGCGGCAGAAAAGATGGATGAATGGAGAGCTACCATTCAGAGCCTCATTGGTTTTGCTGAAGCCAACAAGTCGCGGCGCGCAGAGCCTTCACAACGCCCGCAGGCGACGCCGGCAGCACCCGCTAGTGGCCAAGTTGAGAGAACTACACGCACGGTGCAGTCCCCTCCGCGGCAGCCCACCCAATGGCAACCGCGGCGAGCTCAGCCAACCCAAGACGTCTATGAGCCTGACGAAGCGTCAATGGCTTCATCCGTCCCACGACTCCAGCAGGATCAACGCCAAATGTTTAGAGACAGGAGGAAGGCAGACGCCCGCGTCACCATTGAGCGGCATCGCGAGACGCGTCGTCAATCAGACAAGCGTAATGGACCCGAAGCTGACGAACCCGCACCCAGTGTTGGCGGGTACTTGCCTTACGAGGTAGGGTGCCATGCCTTCACTCGTGAGCTGTGGCAAGTCCGTTGGCCATCCTCTCACACCTTCAAGCCTGACCTGCTGGAGAAGTATGATGGAAAACTGAATCCGGCAGAGTTTCTGGGCATCTATACGATTGCCATCCAGGCTACCGGAGGAAGAGATGAGAAAGTACTTTCCAACTAATTCCCGTTGGAACTCAAGCCTAATGTGAGGTCTTGCCTGATGCACTTGCCGGAAGACTCTATTTCTTCATGGGCAGACCTGTGCAATGAGTTCATTGGCACTTTTACTGGTGGTCATCAAGAACCAGGATAGCCCAGTGACCTGCAGGCCCTCTGATACGTCTCCAAGGTATCTATAATTTATGAAGTATTCATGCCATGTTTACCACAATTTTATATGGTTTTGGTATGATTTGGATGGAACTAACCTGGACTGACGCTATTTTCAGCAGAACTACCGTGGTGTTGTTTTTTTGTGCAGAAATAAAAATTCTCCAAATGCAACAAAACTTTTTGACGATTTGTTTTGGAACAAAAGAGGCACTAGAAGCTTTGTGGGAGGACCAGAAGGTGAAGGAGGTGAGCACAAGACACCTGGGCGCGCCAGGAGGCCCAGGCGCGCCCAGGTGGGTTGTGCCCACCTCGTGGCCCATCTTCGCGTGAAACAGATGCCAAAAAATCCTATAAATACAGAAACCCCCAGAAATAACCCTAGATCAGAAGTTTCGCCACCGCAAGCCTCTATAGCCACAAAAAACCAATCTAGGCCCTGTTCTGGCACCCTGCCGGAGGGAAAAATCATCACCGGTGGCCATCTACATCATCCCGGCGGCCACCATGACGAGGAGGGAGTAGTCCACCCTCGGGGCTGAGGGTTTGTACCAGTAGCTATGTGTTTAATCTCTCTCTTGTGTTCTTGAGATGTCACGATCTTGATGTATCACGGGCTTTGTTAATATAGTTGGATCATATGGTGTTTTCCCCTCTCTATGTTGTTGTGAATTGAGTTTTCCCTTTGAGATTTCGTTCTTATCGGATTGAATACTTTTATGGATTTGAGAACACTTGATATATGTCTTTCATACGAATACCCGTGGTGACAATGGGGTATTATATTGATTCACTTGATATATGTTTTGGCACTCAACTCGCGGATTCCCGAGGTGACATTGGGGTAATATATGCATAGGGGTTGATGCATGTTTTCGTCCTTGTTTCTCCGGTAGAAATCTTGGGGCACTCTTTGAGGTTCTTTGTGTTGGATCGAGTATTATGAATCTGAAATTGTTTGATGCGTATTGTATAATTAACTCATGGATACTTGTGGTGACATTGGAGTATCTAGGTGACATTAGAGTTGGTTGATGCGTATCATATGGTGTTATTTTAGTATGAACTCTTGGATAGATCGAACGGAAAGAATAACTTTGCATTATTTTAGTACAAACTCTTGAATAGATTGAACGGAAAGAATAACTTTAAGGTGGTTTCGTACCCTACAAAAAATTTCTTCTTATGTTCTCCGCTAGATAAGAACTTTGGAGTGATTCTTCATCACACGTTGAGGGATGGTTATATGATCCAATTATATTAGCATTGTTGAGAGATTGCACTAGCGAAAGTACGGACCCTAGGCCTCATTTTCAAGCATTGCAATACCGTGTGTGCTCCGTTTTATCAATTGCTACCTTGCTGTTTTTTATTGTTCCTATTACAAAAATCAATATCTACTATCATTACTACGCTTGTATCACCATCTCTTCGTCAAACTAGTGCACCTATACAAATTACCATTGTATTTGGTGTGTTGGGGACACAAGAGACTTTTTATTATTTGGTTCTAGGGTTGTTTGAGAGAGACCATATTCATCCTACGCCTCCCACGGATTGATAAACCTTAGGTCATCCACTTGAGGGAAATTTGCTACTGGCCTACAAATCTCTGCGCTTGGAGGCCCAATATGAGTCTACAAGAATAAGTTGTGTAGTAGACATCAAGCTCTTTTCTGGCGCCGTTGCTAGCGAGGTGAGTGATTGAAGGTATATCTTTAGATCTTGCAATTGAATCTTTTAGTTTCTTCTTTTATCACTGGTTTGGTTTATAAAAGAAAACTACAAAAAAATGGAACTGAGGTTGCATCATATTGTTCATCTTTATAATGTCTATCGTGAAAATGATGAAAGGAAATTTGTGCTCAATTGATAGAAGAAGAATTCAATAAAATGTTTGGCATAAATGTTAGTATGAATTCTTTGAATATCCATGATACTAATGATATGCAAAGCTACAAGCTTGGGGATGCTATGTTTGATGAATATGATATTTTTAGTCCCCCATGTTTTGATGAGAATATTTACTATAATGAAAGCATGCCTCCTATTTGTGATGATTATGGTGATGACATGTATGCTATAAAGAGTAATGATATCCATGAAACTTGTCATCATGATTTTATGCTCAATAAGATTATGCCAATCAAGAATCACATGATAGTTATTTTGTTGAGTTTGCTCCCATTACTATTCATGAGAATAAATTTGCATATGTGGAGAGTAATAAAAATTATATGCTTGTGGATCATGAAAAGAATGCTTTATGTGATAGTTATATTGTTAAATTCATTCATGATGCTACTGAAAATTATTATGAGAGAGGAATATATGCTTCTACATATTCCAATAATATCAAGTTTCCTCTCTATGTGTTGAAATTTTTGAAGTTTTGCTTCTTTTGCCTCCCTATGCTAGTTGATTCTTGCTCCCATAAATTGTTTGCTCACAAAATCCCTATGCATAGGAACTGGGTTAGACTTAAATGTGATACTCATATGCTTTATGATGCTATCTTTGTGTTTTAATTCTTATCTTTTATGTGAGCATCATTGAAATCATCATGCCTAGCTAAAAAGGCATTAAAGAAAAGCGCTTGTTGGGAGACAACCCAATGTATACCCCCCTACTGTTTTTGTGTGTTCACATGATTAGCATACTGTAGTAATCATGTTTTATACATTTTTTTTCAATAAAGTACCAAGTAAGCCTTTGGGATAGTGTGGATGATAGTTGACTTGATTCAGTGCAAAAACAGAAACTTTTGCGCCCAGTAACAGAATTGTTTAAATTCACCGGAGCGTCAAAAACCTCTGATTTTTTGACAGTTGTTGGGTATACAAATTTTCTACGTTGTCATAATTTTTCCTAATGTTTGGGGTTACATAAGTATGACCTTAATTCAGATTTTTACATATTGATCTGTTTTTGACAGATTCTGTTTGCAATGCAAGGTTTGCTTGTTTTATGGTTTCTATGGCTTATATTGCTTAATATAAATTGTGGAAATTGTAGAGTACTGTAGGCATTGTGTGAGAACAATTATGAATCTTATCTTGACAGTACCAAAGTGAATGATTTGTCTTTATCATACTAACCCATCTCACGAAGTTTCGTTAAGTTTTGTGTCATTGAAGTTTTCAAGTTTTGGGTGAGATATTGATATGAGGAGAATAAAGAGTGACAAGACCCTACGATTGGGGATGCCCAAGGCACCCCAAAGTAATATTCAAGGAAGATCGAAGCAACTAAGCTTGGGGATGCCCTGGAAGTCATCCCCTCTTTCGTCTCCAACATTATCGGTAACATCACTTGGAGCTACATTTTCATTCGTCACATGATATGTGTTTTTCTTGGAGCGTCATATTATTTTATTAGGATTTGCTTGCTGTTATTTATAGTAATGTTTTGCACCTTTTATTTCAATAAAAATGTCAAGCATAGCCTTTACCATGCTTATTTTGCAAGTCTATATGTGGCTGTTTGAAAACAGCAAGTTGCACGCTAGTGCGTGAATTCTTGAGAAAAGTCAGAATGTGATAAAATATTTAATTTTTTTTCAAAATAAGATATGATAAACTTTCTACAGTGTGGTAATTTTTTGGAGTTAGGGAAGTATTACTAAAATTGCACTCTTTACAGACTGCCCTGTTTAGATAGATTGCTGTTATGTTTGCATTGTTTGCTTGTTTAATGATTCTAATTGAGGATAGGAGTATTAAATATGTAGAGGCATTTAGTATGAAATGTTAAATAATAATTTTAGTGATTTGCTACAGTAGGGAATGATAAGGTTTTTGCATTGATTTATACTAACTTATCTCACGAGTTCTTGTTGAGTTTTGTGTGGATGAAGGTTTTAAGATTTAGGGGAACCGTGATATAAAAGGAATTGAGACACAAAAGCTCAAGCTTGGGGATGCCCAAGGCATCCCAAGATAATATTCCAAGAAGTGTCAAGCATCTAAGCTTGGGGATGCCCCGGTAGGCATCCCACCTTTCTTCATCAACAATTATCGGTTAGTATCGGTTGAACCTAAGTTTTTGCTTCTTCACATGATGTGTGTTATTTTTGGAATGTCATTTTATTTTGTTTTGCTTGTTGTTTTAATAAATTACTTAGATCTAAAAGTTTTTAAATAAGAGAGAGTCCTCAAATAGCTACCCATTTACTTAACTACTCACATGATCTTCACTTATATCTTTTTGGAGTAGTTTGTCATTTACTCTTGTGCTTCACTTATATCCTATGAGTAAATTGTTGAATGAATTGAATGTCATGAAGTTGAAATTGTATGTCCATATCATGCATAGTAGTAGCTTTACTTTGGGTTTAGAAAGTGAAATCTTTTGAAGATTGACAATCACAATATTGGTCATACAAGCAATTCATGAATGATTAGTATAAGGAAGAGAACTTTCGCATATAAATATATTATCTTGGACATCTTCTATGATTGTGAATACCCATTAATTATTTTCAAACTTGAGCAAATTAGTTGAAGTTGGACAAGGAAGACAACGTAATGAGTTATGTTTGGGTATATTTGCATAGAAGTTATATTGTTATGGATCCTCCAACATGTGGTGTTTGCCTAGGATCTTTTGCTAGCCCAGAATTCACACTAAGTAGAGAAACTACTTGTGCATCCAAAAACCCTTAAACAAAGTTTCTTGCCATGAGGATCCATCATACGTACATATGGATTGAATAAGATCCTTCAAGTAAGTTGTCATCGGTGCATAAAGCAATAAAACTTGCTCCTAAATATGCTGCATAATAAAGGTTGCTATCATAAGGGGCAATATAATGTGACGTTCCTTTGCATTAAGAGCTTGGGCATCCAAAAATAAAAAGCACATGGCAACCTCTACTTCCCTCTGCGAAGGGCCTATCTTTTACTTTTCAGTATTTACTTTTATGCAAGAGTCAATAGAATGCATTCTCATTTCAACCTCAATTATTCTCTAGTTGGCAAGCATCATGTGGTGGGGAAAGATCTAGGCACATATGACCAGTCAAATATATTTGATCATGAATTATTATTGTTGACAATTATGTCTATGATAAATGAGTTGGGAGGTGAAACATTAAGCCCCTATCTTTCTCTGTGTTTGATGGATGCCATTTGTTCTAAAAATATGCTTTGAGTACTAGCAATCATAGAAGACTATATGATGATTGAGTATGTGGAGCTCTTACTTAGGCTCTGTTGAATAAGTTGAATTGCAATTGTTTGGTGACTAAGAATATAGGTTGTTGAGTTTCAAGAGAATTCATTGTTTGAACCTTAACATGTGAATTGGTTGCTACTTTAACATGAGAAGTTTTATGAGAAAGAATTGTTGTTATGATGCTAGGAAAAGTGACTGAAATTATCATTGATCAAACTTATGCACTTTGCTAGCATTCACACTTCATAAATTATTTCGTTTATCATTTACCTACTCGAGGATGAGTAGGAAATAAGCTTGGGGATGCTGATACGTCTACAATGTATCTATAATTTATGAAGTATTCATGCCATGTTTACAACAGTTTTATATGGTTTTGGTATGATTTGGATGGAACTAACCTGGACTGACACTATTTTCAGCAGAACTACCGTGGTGTTGTTTTTTTGTGCAGAAATAAAAGTTCTCCAAATGCAACGAAACTTTTTTACGATTTTTTTTGGAACAAAAGAGGCACTAGAAGCTTCGTGGGAGGACCAGAAGTTGAAGGAGGTGAGCACAAGACACCTGGGCGCGCCAGGAGGCCCAGGCGTGCCCAGGTGGGTTGTGCTCACCTTGAGGCCCATCTTCACGTGAAACCGAGGCCAGAAAATCCTATAAATACAGAAAGCCCCAGAAATAACCCTAGATCAGAAGTTCCACCGCCGCAAGCCTCTGTAGCCACAGAAAACCAATCTAGACCCCTATCGAGCACCCTGCCGGAGGGGGAAATCATCACCGGTGGCCATCTTCATCATCCCGGCGGCCACCATGATGAGGAGGGAGTAGTCCACCCTTGGGGCTGAGGGTTTGTAGTAGTAGCTATGTGTTTAATCTCTCCCTCTCTCTCTCTCTCTCTCTCTCTCTCGTGTTCTTGAAATGTCAAGATCTTGATGTATCACGGGCTTTGTTAATATAGTTGGATCATATGGTGTTTTCCCCTCTCTATCTTGTTGTGAATTGAGTTTTCCCTTTGAGATTTCGTTCTTATTAGATTGAATACTTTTATGGATTTGAGAACACTTGATATATGTCTTGCATATGAATACCCGTGGTGACAATGGGGTATTATATTGATTCACTTGATATATGTTTTGGCACTCAACTCACGGATTCCCGAGGTGACATTGGGGTAATCTATGCATAGGGGTTGATGCACGTTTTCGTCCTTGTTTCTCCGGTAGAAATCTTGGGGCACTTTTTGAGGTTCTTTATGTTGGATCGAGTATTATGAATCTGAAATTGTTTGATGCGTATTGTATAATTAACTCATGGATACTTGTGGTGACATTGGAGGATCTAGGTGACATTAGAGTTGGTTGATGCGTATCATATGGTGTTATTTTAGTATGAACTCTTGGATAGATCGAACGAAAAGAATAACTTTGCATTATTTTAGTACAAACTCTTAAATAGATCGAATGGAAAGAATAACTTTAAGGTGGTTTCGTACCCTACAAACAATTTCTTCTTATGTTCTCCGCTAGATAAGAACTTTGGAGTGATTCTTCATCGCACATTGAGGGATGGTTATATGATCCAATTATATTAGCATTGTTGAGAGATTGCACTAGCGAAAGTACGGACCCTAGGCCTCATTTTCAAGCATTGCAATACCGTTTGTGCTCCGTTTTATCAATTGCTACCTTGCTGTTTTTTATTGTTCCTATTATAAAAATCAATATCTACTATCATTACTACGCTTGTATCACCATCTCTTCACCGAACTAGTGCACCTATACAAATTACCATTGTATTTAGTGTGTTGGGGACACAAGAGACTTTTTATTATTTGGTTGTAGGGTTGTTTGAGAGAGACCATCTTCATCCTACGCCTGCCACGGATTGATAAACCTTAGGTCATCCACTTGTGGGAAATTTTCTACTGTCCTACAAAACTTTGCACTTGGAGGCCCAACACGAGTCTATAATAACAAGTTGTGTAGTAGACATCACCCTCCCGCAAAAAGAAGGGGAAAGCTTGCGCAAATACCTACAGAGATTAAGTCGAGTGCGCTGCAACATCCCTCAGATACACCCGACAACTGTGATTGCCGCATTCCACATGAATGTCTACAATCTAAGGATGCGTGCTAGGATGAATGTTCGCCTGCCAAAGACCGTCAATGAACTATACACATTGGCGGATAAGTGTGCTCGGGCTGAAGTGGGCAGAAGACTTCCAGGAGAGGAGATTGGTGTCGAAGTCGATTCGGAAGACAACCATGACACCGCCACTCATGGGAAGAGAAACAGGAAGTGCACCAAGAAGCATAAAGGGAAAGCAGTGATGGCCGTTGAGAGCTCCGGTGATCTTAGCGCCGACAAGAAAGCAAAGACTGAGACACCCGGCAAGGAAGCTGATACTTGCGCTGATTGCTGGGCAGCGGCGGCGGCTGAGAAAACCGACAAGTCCGATGGGCCATACTGCAAGATCCATAGAACCAAGGGCCATGATCTCCAAGATTGCAAACAAGTTGAACAGCTGGTCGAGAAGCAGAAGGCCGAGTATGAAAGGCGTGATAAGGAGAGAGGCCAGAATGGCGCTGGCGGGAAGGGCCGCGGTGGCCGCAATGGCCATCACGGCAAGGTTGATCAGCAGAAGGAAAAACCCGCCAGGGGCCATGAGAAAAAGGAAAATGAAGATGGCAGTGATGAATAGGATGATGAAACCAGCGAGCAGGAATTCCAGAAGGCTACCGAGGCAATGTGTATTGATGGGGGTGCATCTTTGCACTCCGCTCACCGCCAACTCAAGTAGTGGGCGTGTGAAGTCAATGCGGCAGAGCTAGTAGCGAGCTCGCGAGAACCACCTATATGGTCCCACATGCCCATCATCTTTGACGTTGAGGATCATCCAGATCGCACTTCTGTGGTAGGGTGTTTGCCGTTGTTGGTTTCACCAACAATCCGCAACCTCAAAGTCACAAAGATGTTGGTTGACGGTGGAGCAGGGTTGAATTTAATTTCCCCTGACATGCTTAAGAAACTTCAAATTCTTGACGTAGACCTGAACAAGACTGGCACTTTCCAAGGAATCAACCAAGGAAGGAGCCAGCCAAAGGGAAGGATTACATTGCCATTGACGTTTGGTGGGGAAATAAACTTCAGAACTGAGAAGGTTGTGTTTGATGTCGTTGAACTTCCCCTGCCATTCAATGGAATCCTTGGTCGCTTGGCTTTGGCTAAGTTCATGGCGGCATCCCATTATGCATATAACACCTTGAAGATGTAGGGCCCAATGGGAGTCATCTCTGTTCTATCAGATAAGAGAGATGCGGTCATATGCGTCGACAAGATGTATAGAGATGCGATAGCAGCAGAGGCCATCAAGACCTCAGCTCCCGCCAAGGAGGAAAAGAAAGTTAAGAAAAATAGCAGGGACACCAACAAGGACCCCGGGAAGCGTGCTTCTTCGGAGTGCGCTGCGCCCGGCTGCGACTTGCCGGAAAGTTCGGCCAGCAAGAGATCCAAGGCTGCTCCTCCTACAACAAAGAAGGTTCCGGCAAGGCAGGATGGCGCTGATGGTACCTTTACCATTAGTGCCACCCTTGATGACAAATAGGAAAGCGCGCTTGTTACCTTCCTGCGGGCGAATGCCGATGTGTTTGCATGGCAACCATCTAACATCCCCGATGTTCCCAGGGAGGTAATCGAGCACCACCTTAATGTCTGTCCTCATGACCGTCCCATCAAGTAGAAAGTCAGAAAGCAGGCCTTGGAGCGACAACAGTTCATTGCCGAAGAAATCAAGAAACTTGAAGCAGCGGATTTGGTTAGAGGAGTGTCGCACCCAACTTGGTTAGCAAATCCAGTGGTGGTACGCAAGGAAAATGGGAAATGGAAACTTTGTATTGACTTCACTGGCTTAAACAAAGCATCTCCGAAGGATCCCTTTCCCTTGCCGCGCATCGACCAGATCGTTGACTCCGCTTCAAGGTGTGATTTGCTCTCCTTTCTGGATGCATACTCTGGATACCATCAGATCTTCATGGCCAAGGAAGATGAAGAGAAGACCGCGTTTATTACCCCATGTGGCACGTACTACTGTGTACGTATGCCTTTCGGGCTAAAAAGCGTCGGCTCTACATTTGCGAGGGTTGTGCAGATTGGTTTTGAGCCTCAGCTACACAGAAACATAGAAGCCTACATGGATGACATAGTGGTCAAGACCAAAGATAAGTCTACACTTGTCCAGGATCTGGAAGAAACATTTGCAAACTTGCCAAAGATCAACTTGAAGCTCAATCCAAAGATATGTGTGTTTGGCGTTCTGTCCGGCAACCATCTTGGGTTCTTTGTGCCTCAGCGAGGGATAGAAGCCAACCCCGACAAGATCAAAGCAATAGAACAGATCCAAGCCCGTAAAACCGTCAAGGATGTGAGGCGCCTGGCTGGCTGTGTTACCGCGCTAAGTAGATTCATTTCAAAATCCGCTGAGCGTGCTGCCATTCTTCAAGATCCTGAAGAAGGATGGTCCAATGAAATGGACCCCGGAGGCAGAGGCCGCGCTGCAGGATTTGAAGACCTACCTTTCCTCCGCACCAACCTTGGTTGCACCTAAGCCACAAGAGCCACTGCTGCTATATTGGCAGCAACGAATCAAGTGGTTAGTGCTGCCTTGGTGGCGCAGAGAGAAGTGAATAGCGAAGAAGTTAATACGGAAGAGCCACCCAGTGACGGGTCAAACATGTCCCCGGCAAGCCCTGATACCAATGGAGAAGAGGTGCCACAAGTAGATATTGACAATCAGAAGGTGTTAGCAAGAAAGAAGATGGTGCCGCGACCAGTTTACTTTTTCACCTCCCTCTTGCAGGGGGCTAGGTCAAGGTATTCTATGGTGCAAAATTTGGTCTTCGGCCTTCTTATGGCCTCGAGGAAGCTGTGCCATTACTTCCAAGCTCACGAGATCATGGTTGTGACTCGCCTTCCGTTGCAGTGCATTCTGAGGAACCCCGAGGCTACCGGCAGGATAGTTGAGTGGGCATTGGAGTTATCAGGCTTTGGTTTGAAATTTGAAAGCACGACAACTATCCAAAACAGGGCACTGGCGGAATTTATTGCAGAGTGGACGCCAACACCTGATGAAGAAATGCTAGAGACAGATCTCCCTGGCAAGGAGGCCCCCAAGGAGTGGTGATGTACTTTGATGGAGCTTTTTTGCTGCAAGGCGCCGGGCTGGAGTGTTGCTTATCGCACCCACCGGAGAGCACCTCAAGTATGTTGTCCAGATGCACTTCCCCAGGGAATATGAAGGGCTACTTGCCGGCCTCAAGATTGCAATAGAATTGGGAATAAAGAAGTTGGTTATTCATGGTGATTCTCAGCTCGTTGTGAAGCACGTGAATAAGGATTACCAGAGCCCACTGATGGAGGCATATGTGGATGAAGTGAGGAAGCTGGGAGAGCACTGTGATGGATTACAAGTAGAGCATGTGCCTCGTGCAGAAAACAGCATTGCTGATCACCTGTCAAAGTGCGCTACTTAGAAGCTTCCTGTGGAACCAGGAACCTTTGTACTCCATCTGACTCAACCATCAGTTTCCCCATCAATGTTGGTCAGAAAGAGAAGAAAACTCAACACCGGCACCCATTTCCCAGCAGAGCTCCCTGGAGCCGCCGGTGAGAAGGTTGCCGGAGGAAGCCCTATCCTAGTTGGTGAGCTGCATTCTCCGGCAGAGCCCCGAGCTCTTGCTGTTGAGATTGGCGCTCCAACAACAGAGGAGATGCCTTTGGTCCTCATCGTCGAGCCACAAGATCTGGCGTGGGCACATCATATAGTCTAATTCCTTCAAACATGAAAACTTCCCGATGGTCCAGAAGAATCTGAGAAGATAGCCCGCCAATCGAGTATGTATCAGTTTGTGGATAACACTCTATACAGAAAGAGGCCAAATGGTGTGAGGCTGAAATGTATCGATCGGGAAGATGGGCTAGAGCTATTAAAAGAGATACATGGGGGTGTATGTGGCTCACATATAGGATCAAGAGCACTTGTCGGGAAAGCCTTCCGGCAAGGGTTCTACTGGCCCACTGCCCTTCGAGATGCAATCGAGCTCGTCACTAAGTATGAAGCTTATCAGTTCCATTCCAAGAATGTTCATCAACCTGCTCAAGCCCTTCAAACAATCCCTTTATCCTGGCCTTTCGCGCTCTGGGGGCTTGACATCTTAGGCCCCTTTCCTCGTGCCACCAGGGGCTTTAAATTCTTGTATGTTGCAATCGACAAGTTTACAAAGTGGCCTGAGGTGGAGCCAGTGAGGAAGGTGACTATGCAATCAGCTATCAAGTTATTCAAAGGGTTGGTGTGCCATTTTGGGGTGCTCAACAGGGTGATCACCAACAATGGCACCCAATTCACAAGTCGCGCCTTCACGCAGTACATCCAGAGCCTTGGAAGCAAGGTTTCTTTCGCTTTTGTTGCCCACCCCAGGAGCAATGGACAAGCCAAAAGGATGAACGCTGAAGTGCTGTGAGGGCTCAAGACAAGAACTTTCGATAAGTTGCGAAATGAGGCAAGCACTGGGTTGATGAGTTGCCGGTGGTTCTTTGGTTAATCAGGACGACACCAAATCGAGCTACTGGCCAGACTCCCTCCTCCCTGGTATATGGTGCAGAAGCAGTGCACCCCACGGAACTCATATACGGGTCACCTCGAGTACTTGCCTACGATGAAGTAGCGCAGGAGCAGCTGCGGCATAACAAAGTCGCGCTCCTCGAGGAAGATCGTCTCCGGGCAGCTGTACGTGCTACACGATACCAGCAAGCCCTGCGCCGCTATCATAGTGATGTATACTATGCAACTTTATTCTTGTAGACTCGTGTTGGGCCTCCAGGCGCAGAGTTTTGTAGGACATTAGGAATTTTCCCTCAAGTGGATGCCTAAGGTTTATCAATCCGTGAGAGGCGTAGGATGAAGATAGTCTCTCTCAAACAACCCTGCAACCAAATAACAAAGAGTCTCTTGTGTCCCCAACACACCAAATACAATGGTAAATTGTATAGGTGCACTAGTTCGGCGAAGAGATGGTGATACAAGTGTAGTAACGATAGTAGGTATTGATTTTTGTAATAGTAACAATAAAAAACAGCAAGGTAGCAAGTAAAAAAAGTGAGCACAAACAGTATTGCAATGCTTAAAAATGAGGCCTAGGGTCCATACTTTCACTAGTGCAATCTCTCAACAATGCTAATCTAATTGGATCATATAACCATCCCTCAACGTGTGATGAAGAATCACTCCAAAGTTCTTATCTAGCGGAGAACATAAGAAGAAATTGTTTGTAGGGTACGAAACCACCTTAAAGTTATTCTTTTCGTTCGATCTATTCAAGAGTTCGTACTAAAATAACGCAAAGTTATTCTTTCCGTTCAATCTATCCAAGAGTTCGTACTAAAATAACACCATATGATACGCATCAACCAACTCTAATGTCACCTAGATACTCCAATGTCACCACAAGTATCCATGAGTTAATAATACGATACGCATCAAACAATTTCAGATTCATAATACTCAATCCAACACAAAGAACCTCAAAGAGTGCCCCAAGATTTCTACCGGAGAAACAAGGACGAAAACATGCATCAACCCCTATGCATAGATTACCCCAATGTCACCTCAGGAATCCGCGAGTTGAGTGCCAAAACATATATCAAGTGAATCAATATAATACCCCATTGTCACCACGGGTATTCATATGCAAGACATATATCAAGTGATCTCAAATCCATAAAAGTATTCAATCCGATAAAACGAAATCTCAAAGGGAAAACTCAATTCATCACAACAAGATAGAGAGGGAGAAACACCATATGATCAAAGTATATTAACAAAGCCCGCGATACATCAAGAACGTGCCATCTCAAGAACACGAGAGAGAGAGAGAGAGAGAGAGAGAGAGAGAGAGAGAGAGAGAGATTAAACACATAGCTACTGGTACAAACCCTTAGCCCCGAGGGTGGACTACGCCCTCCTCATCATGGTGGCCGTCGGGATGATGAAGATTGCCACCGGTGATGATTTCCCCCGCCGGTAGGGTGCTGGAACGGGGTCTAGATTGGTTTTTCATGGCTACACAGGCTTGCAGCGGTGGAACTTCTGATCTAGGGTTATTTCTTATGGTTTCTCTATTTATAGGATTTTTCGGTGTTGGAATCACACGAAGATGGGCCTCGAGGTGAGCACAACCCACCGAGGCAAGCCAGGCCCCTCTGGCGCGCCCTAGTGAGTTGTGCCCTCCTCATGACTCTTCTGGCCCTCCCATGAAGCTTCTAGTGCCTCTTTTGTTCAAAAACAATCGTCAAAAAGTTTCGTTGCATTTGGAGAACTTTTATTTCTGCACAAAAAACAACACCACGGTAGTTCAGCTGAAAACAGCGTTAGTCCGGGTTAGTTCCATCCAAATCATACCAAAACCATATATTTTTTTGTAAACATGGCATGAATACTTCATAAATTATAGATACTTTGGAGATGTATCACCATCCCCAAGCTTAATTCCTACTCGTCCTCGAGTAGGTAAATGATAAAAGAAATAATTTATGAAGTGTGAATGCTAGCAAAGTGCATAAGTTTGATCAATGATAATTTCAATCACTTTTCCTAGCATCATAACAACAATTCTTTCTCATAAAACTTCTCATGTTAAAGTAGCAACCAATTCACATGTTAAGGTTCAAACAATGAATTCTCTTGAAACTCAACATCCTATATTCTTAGTCACCAAACAATTGCAATTCAACTTATTCAACATAGTCTAAGTAAGAGCTCCACATATTCAATCATCATATAGTCTTATATGATTGCTAGTACTCAAAGCATATTCTTAGAACAAATGGCATCCATCGAACACAGAGAAAGATAGGGGCTTAATGTTTCGCCTCCCAACTCATTTATCATAAAGATAATTGTCAACAATAATAATTCATGATCAAATATATTTGAGTGGTCATATGTGCCTAGATCTTTCCCCACCACATGATGCTTGCCAACTAGAGAATAATTGAGGTTGAAATGAGAATGCATACTATTGACACTTGCATAAAAGTAAATACTGAAAAGTAAGAGATAGGCCCTTCGCAGAGGGAAGCAGAGGTTGTCATGCGCTTTTTATTTTTGGATGCCCAAGCTCTTAATGCAAAGGAACATCATGTTAAATTGCCCCTTATGATAGCAACCATTATTACGTCGTTCGTCGCTTTTATTACTTTGCCATCATAAGTTCGTACAACGCTCAATTTTCCCTTACAATAAAAGATCAAACATATTTACAAGCAATTTTTATTGCTTTATGCACCGATGACAACGTACTTGAAGGATCTTATTCAATGCATAGGTAGGTATGGTGGACACTCATGGAAAGAAACTGGATTTAAGGGTTTTTGGATGCACAAGTAGTATCTCTACTTAGTACGAATTTTTGGCTAGCAAAAGATACTAGGCAAACACCACATGTTGGAGGATCCATAACAATATAACTTCTATGCAAATATACAGAACCATAACTCATTACGTTGTATTCCTTGTCCAACTTCAACTAATTTGCTCAAGTTTGAAAATAATTAATGGGTATTCACAATCATAGAAGATGTCCAAGATAATATATTTGTATGTGAAAGTTCTCTTCCTTATACTAATCATTCATGAATTGCTTGTATGACCAATATTGTGATTGTCAAGCTTCAAAATATTTTACTTTCTAAACCCAATGTGAAGCTACTACTATTCATGATATGAACATATAATTTCAACTTCATGATATTCAATTCATTCAACAATTTACTCATAGGATATAAGTGAAGCACAAGAGTAAATGACAAACTACTCCAAAAAGATATAAGTGAAGATTATGCGAGTAGTTAAGTAAATGTGTAGCTATTTGAGGACTCTCTCTTATCTAAAAACTTTCAGATCTAAGTATTTTATTAAAACAGCAAGCAAAACAAAATAAAATGACATTCCAAGAATAGCAAACATCATGTGAAGAAGCAAAAACTTAGGCTCAACCGAGGCTAACCGATAATTGTTGATGAAGAAAGGTGGGATACCTACCGAGGCATCCCCAAGCTTAGATGATTGATACTTCTTGAAATAATATCTTGGGATGCCTTGGGCATCCCCAAGCTTGAGCTTTTGTGTCTTATTAATTCCTTTTATATCACGGTTTCCCTAAATCTTAAAAACTTCATCCACACCTTATCATTCTCTACTGTAGCAAATCACTAAAATTGTTATTTAACATTGCATACTAAATACCTCTGCATATTTAATACTCCTATCCTCAAATAGAATCATTAAACAAGCAAACATATGCAAACAATGCAAACATAACAGCAATCTTTCTAAACAGTACAGTCTGTAAAGAGTGCAATTTTACTCACACTTCCCTAACTCCACAAATTATGAAAATTTACCACACTGTAGGCAATTTATCATAGCTTATCATGCAAAAAATTTCAACATTTTATCACACTCTGACTTTTCTCAAGAATTCACGCCATAGCGTGCAACTTTCTGTTTTCAAACAGCAACACATAGACTTGCAAAATAAGCATGGCAAAGGCTATACTTGACATTTTTATTGAAGTAAAAGTATAAAACATTATTCCAAATAACAGAAACCAAATCCTAATAAAAGAAAATGATGCTCCAAGCAAAACACATATCATGTGACGAATGAAAATATAGCCCCAAGTAAGGTTACCGATAATGTTGGAGACGAAAGACAAGCTTAGTTGCTTGGATCTTCCTTGAATATTACCTTGGGATGCCTTGGGCATCCCCAAGCTTAGGGTCTTGTCACTCCTTATTCTCCTCATATCGATATCTAAGCCAAAACTTGAAAACTTCAATCATACAAAACTTAACAGAACTTCGTGATATGGGTTAGTATGATAAAGACAAATCATTCACTTTGGTACTATTAGGGTAAGATTCATAATTGTTTTCACACAATGCCTACTGTACTCTACAATTTCCACAATTTATATTAAGCAATATAAGCCATAGAAACTATAAAACAAGCAAACTATGCATTGAAAACAGAATCTGTCAAAAACAGAATAGTACGTAAAGATCTGAATTTTAGTCATACTTCTGAAACTCCAATTTTTTTTCAAATTTGGGACAACGTATGAATTTTTTAGATCAATCATATGTAAAAAATGAAGAGTTTTTCGAAGCTCCGGTGAATTTAAACAATTCTGTTACTGGAAGCAAAAGTTTCTGTTTTTGCACAGAATCAAGTCAACTATCATCCATAGTATCCCAAAGGCTTTACTTGGCACTTTACAAAAATGTCTCCTGTTGATCCTTTCTTCCTCCATTCTTCTTTCATTCCATTTCCCCATGTGATTTCTTCCAGGTTTGGCCCATTTCCTGTGGAAACACATCAAGGAGAGGATTTGTGGAATCCTTTGCATTCATTAGTCATTAGTACCAATATCGAAGTGAATATCTCATTTTAATTGAAATATCTCGGTTTAAATAAAGGTGAAATGAGTGTAAAAATATCACTCATCAACCCCCAAGGTTAAACTTTATCATCCTCGAGCAACATAAAGAGAATTCTGAATCATAAGGAACTCAGTTGTTTAAACCGAAATAACGAGAAGGTTTTGGTTCGCTTACGATTGGTACGCCTATATAGCCCTTCGCTTCTTGACCTGAAAACTTAGAATAGTTGTAGCGGGGGCATGGTTATAGTGCAAGTGTTAGTGAAGCAAAGATAATCAACACAAAGTTCTTGATATACTAGATAAAACAACAGTACAATACTTTGTTCTATTTACTCTAGACAACACTTGCTTGCCAGGAATGCACGAAAGAGTCTTACTTTAGATAGAGCCAACAAAACATAGGTTAGGAAGTGAAAATATGTAGTAAATTATGATGTTCTAATGCTCTTAAGTGCTCCCACAATCATTACCTCCTCAAGGCTCTCAAGCACTTCATTTCAATCATTGTGTGCTGGAACTTTGATTGTCACATGATGGGATTATGCCAACTAAATGATCATGCATAGGTTTTCGTTGTGGCTTAATTCTTAGGAACTATGGACCTATGATATATGTCTCTTGCGAGCTCTTTTGATCAGTTCCTTTATTTACCACATAACCATTTCAAGAGAAAGCCAAATAATATGTGGTTGTAGTGTTGCCACTATGTACGGTAACAAACACATAGCCGAAATCTGAGCTATCGCTGTTGGTGGATCATTCATTGGCCAGCGGAGTCATCAGCATAACATCAAGAAAGGTGACGAAGCCACATTTACACACGTATACGTGCATATAGTAGCAGGGCCATGGCACCAGCAAGGAGCTGAAGCACCATGTAAGAGATACAACACAGATTTTTCGCATAATCTCGTTCACCCTTCAACTAAGTTCCTCTAGAAAATTTAATCCACAAGTGCTATCGAGTCTACTAAAATTAACAATAGAGGGTTGAGCAGTTCAAACATCACTTCTACTACAATTTTCTCAACTCCCAAGTCCTGGAAGACTTTCTCTTGTGCAAAGTTATCATTAGTTAATATCATTTCATTAAAAAATAGTTCCACGTCAAGTCTTGGTTATCTAAACTAAACGGAACAAAGGCTACAAAATTATTTCAGCTACTAGAACAAAAACCTTTGTCTTAACTATTAAGACTTACTCCCATCTGCACTAATCGCACATACTACTACTACATCAACTCCAAGCATTTCAAGTGCAAACGTTGTGGGTCGTTGGACATACCTTCACGATTGCGAATTTACACACTTCTCTTCCTTACTCTTGCATTCCTTGTTGTCTGGCATTGATCAACTCCTCTGAAAACAAAATGCAAACAAACTCCAAAGGGCAAGTTAAAGAGCAAAACAAACCTTATTCTATTTTTTTGGTTTTTGAAAACTAACTTGCAAATGAAAAATCGCAAAGGTAAAATAAAAAAGCAAAAGCAAATAAAAGCAAAGTGTTGGAGCAAACCAAAATGAGTGTTTTGAAGCTCCACGAGCTTAAGTACAACCTCATTACAATTTATTCAAATACCGCCACATCTTGATGTAGAAGTGGTGATAACCTCCCCCAAGCTTAGGCTTCTGCAAGCCCAAACTTGTGAGATCATTGTGGCGGTTGGTCAGGAGCCCACTCCTGGCTCCAGTTGGAGAAGTTCATGTTCATGTAGGCAGACGTGCTTCGAAGGGATGTAGCAAGGTTGCTCATATCATTAACAGAGCCCTATAGGCTGCCGAGGTCCGTGTAGGTGGTGAAGTCTTGTTGGGGCTGTTCTTGGGGCTGCTGCTCTTCCTCGTCGGTGGCGAGTTCTACTTCATCTACTTGTTCTCGTTCTAGGCCTTCTTGGTCAAAAGCTGCATCTCCTTCCTTTGCAACATAATGCAATTGTCCATGCTCGATGGAGAAACAGTTAGGCATAGGAGTAGGCAACAAGTGCGCCACTCCAAGAATTCTAATGCAATGACGACCATTACGAACTACGACCATTCCAGCGCTCGTAAGAACACGAATATTAACAAGGGTGTTATTGACAATGGGGTGAAGGTGACTGTAGTTGAGAACAAGGGCATTGGTTAACATGGTGATCACTCCTCCACACATGATATCTCCTTGTGCATGATTTGCTTGATGAGTGAGGTCTAGCAAGAGTATTGCCCCTAGATTGGGCGAATAACCGGTGTCAAGGTTTGCTGCTTTCCCGAGAACTAGCATGTTCTCTTCATTCACCTTAGAAACTTCTCCTCATGCCTGCAATGAGTTAGTGATAACATAATAGAAATAACGTATAGCAGGACTTTCAATGCAACTAGCTCTTGAGCCTGGTGTGCTCATCAATTAAAATTTTGCCTTGGATGCGGCTTAGTAAAATCAAAAACATGGCGAATGTCATCATCATTGTTGGTGAAGCCAAAGTAATCACACCACTGCTGAAAAGTGGTGTCAAAATCTTGGTCTAGGAGACGGAAAGTGATCCTCTCCTACTCATATGCATTGGGCAACTTACCAACATTATGTGACAGAGAACTAAGAAGCTCAAGTGTCAAGCGTTCATATGTATCACATCCCTGATAAACAAAATAGTGCAACCCAGCATTATGTCAAGGAAAATTGAAATCATGAGTAATACCTAGCTTGGCGAGTGTTATCGCACAAGCCCACTTAGTTGCTTTGATCTTCCTCGAGCTTAGTTGCCTAAACTTTCTTCTTGCTTCACAGTCGGTGAAGACGATCCCCTGGATAAAAACTTTTTGTGGCAGTGCGGTGGATGAACTCGAAGTACCGCGTAGGCGAGAAGACCTCCATGTAAACATCTATGAAACAATTTTTCAGTCCAACACATATAAGCAATATTGATCCTATGGCAATCACAACATCATACTCCTCTAAAAGCATCAATGAATGCAAGCCAAACTCAAGTTTGAATCATGCATCTCCTAGTCATGGCAATGCTAGGCATGTAGAACGTGGATTCGTGAAAAATAACTTGCGATCGGAGGAGAAACATACCATAGATCGATCACACGGAAGGATTTGAACTGAAACCAAGCGAGTAGAGAGATCGGGCGAAGTTTTGCTAGGGTTTGGAGAGGTTTGGAGGAATAAGAAGAAGAAAAGAGAGAGATGGGGGAAAATACCTCCTGCCTCAGGCTTATTGGGGCCGCCAGGATACCAAATGACCACTCATACGGGCACAGGCGCCTGCATGGAACGCCGTCGTTCTTCCTGAAAACTTACGTGCATCATTGTTCACCTCAGACGACCGCTTATATAGGCGGCGGCGTTCGTTTAAAATGTCGTCTTTTGATCTGTTGTTTTATTCATCTGGTCGAAGGTGCCAAACGACCGCTCGGACGAGCGCATGCGCCCATTTGGAACATCGTCCTTTGTTTTAGAATTTCCATGTTTTCTGCAAAAGAGTTGAACGACCGCTCGAACGGACGAATGTGTACGTTTGAAACACCGTCTTTTCTTCTGCAGTCTCAGTTGTTTTGTGTTGGAACCTCTAGCAGGTCATATGACCATTTATGCGACCGCTTGGGGTCGTTTGAAATGCCGTCTTCATATGTTTCTTGCGAAACTTCCATTTTCCTTAGCTCTCCTGTGGGGTTAGTTCCAAACAATACATAAACGTATTTCCAGGTATCTAAACATAATTCAATTGGGACAACGCAAAGCCTTCATTGGAACCACTCTTCCATACTTACTTCTTCGTATGGAACTTCAATCACTTTTTTATTCAAACTAAAATAAAAATTACTTGTCTACATTATTCGCGTGGGTTGCCTCCCATGAAGCGCTTGTTTTCGGTCGGTTAGCTCGACCGTAGTGATGATCAAGGTGGTGCAAACGCACCGAGACCATAGCTTCTGGCATTCACAATAATGCCTTCTCCTGAGTAGGCCTTCATTTTGTTTTTCCTGGGGAGATGTCTCACAAAAGGATCTTTAGCGGGTAAATCAAATCTAACATTTCCCTCAAACACATTTATCACGGCATTGATAGTCCTTAGAAAAGGTCTAGCGAGAATTATAGGAGCAATTGGATCATTAGGCATATCTACTATAACATGATCAATCATGACATGGCAATCATTAATTTGAACTATAACACAATGTTGATGCCTATCGCCTGAGTAAAAGTAGAATTAGCCATATTCAACAAGATCTCAATATTAACATAAGGGCCGAAATTAAGACTATCATAAAATGATTTGGGGATAGTGGAAACACTTGCCCCAAGATCACATAAAGCATTAAATTTATTCAATCTTACCTCTGTTTCTATCGTAGGTTCGAAAGCATCCTCTTGCTTAGCTGGTAACTTACTGTAGAGCTTCTTCCGTTCATCATCAAGTTCACGTACCTTGGCTGCAACTTGTTCAACAAAAACATTATATGCTTCATTGTTAGGTACCTCTGGTAGTGGATACTACTTCATGGATATCATTTTCACAAAGTCTGCAATGGTATAATTGTACTCTGGCACATGACTTATGTCAAGTACTTCAACCTTATCTTCGTTGCTTCTCACCATTTTAACTTCTTCAATTGGATTGGGCTCTGGTTTACCTGCAAAATTAGCCAAAATTAGTGTTTGGCTCTCTGCTATTTTAGCCACTTGTTCTTCCATATTCTTGGATCTTCCTTCAAGTACCTGCACATCATCCTTTAGTCCAAGAACCTTACAGGTTAACTCACCAAGTAAGTTATCATGGTTCTTCAAGATATTCTTGACGTTTTCATTCTGCTCAGTTTGACTAGCAATAAAACTTTTAAGAGTTTCTTCAAGAGTATTTCTGTTGCTAGCATTGGCTCCATTGAGCTTATTGGACGCTCCTCCATTACTAGGATAAGGAAGTCTAGGAGCATAAGCATTATTTTTCCAATTAGGATTATGACTATTACGAGCGATTAAATTCACATCACTAGTTTCTTCACTAGTGATAGGATTCACGTTTACCTCTTCTTTACCTTTTCTCGCGGAGATAAGTTCATCAAGTTCAGCTATTAACTCCATGCTACTTTCTTCTATGGCATTCACCCTTTTAGTGGTGGTTCTTTCAACATGCCATTGGGCATGGTTCTCTCGCATATCATCTCATAATTTTTTGACATCTTCTATGGGCTTTCCCATGATCGTTCCTCCTGCAGCTTTACCAAGCATAGGTTTTGACATATAATTCAAACCGTTATAAAACATATGGAGAATTAACCATTCCTCCATTCCATGATTTGGGCAGTTTCTAATAGCTTCTTTCATTCTATCCCACACAAGCGCCAGTGGCTCACGTTCCTCTTGCTTGAAACCTGTAATCTGCAGGTGGACAATACTTAGATAAAAATTTACTGCAACAATCAGCCCAAGAAGTAATGCTACCCTTAGGTAGTGCAAGAAGCCACTCCTTAGCTTTTCCTCTTAAGGAAAAAGGAAATAGTCGCAATTTTAGTGCGTCAAGATCATAATCCTTTATGCATGTCATGTTGCATAATTCAGTGAAATTGTGTAGGTGCATACCGGCATCCTCAGAAGCAGAGCCTCCAAATTAGTCATGTTAAACCATGGACACTAAGTTCGGTTTAATACCATACTCAGCAGCTGCTACCTCAGGTCGTGCTATGGGTTCACGCATGAAGTTGTTGCTGGGAGTAGCAAAACTCCCAAGATTACGAGCCATAGTAATCTTTTTGTTTTTTCCACTGACAAGACTTGCAATAAAACTTAATACTTAAACTAAAATAAAAAAAGTAAAGAAAAAGCTGAAAACTAACTTTAACAAAAAAATCTAAACACAAAGACTAGGAATACTAAACTCCTCCCCGGCAACGGCGCCAGAAAAAGGGCTTGATATCTCTTTTTTATTGATCTGGTACTGGAACTAAAAAGAGTATCCCACGCCTATTTCCCCAGAGGTGACCCTAGGTTCTCGAACCCATGAGAGGAAGATTCCCTTGAAGCAATGGTATCTAGCAAGCTTTTGCCAAAGTGTCAAATCTAGCTTTTGATCAGATCAGCAAGTAAATAGTGATTCAAACATTTATAATAAAGAGAGGTACGGGTATGAGGTCTTATGCTTACAACCATGTATTTGCGATGGGATCAAATATAATATTCATTCTGGCATTGGAAGTCACCCGTCGAGATGTGCTTGTTACGGATTGAAGTGGGGGATGTGGCCAAATTACATCTTCACCAGCATGAGTCCTACATCAAGAATTAGTTGTCCTACCGTAGGCCCTATCCGTCGCGCGGGGACCATGATAATTAAGATAATGAAACCATACAAGAGCTTTGGGTGTTTAATGACTACACCTGATGTATCCCCAAGGATATGATCCATGTGACCCTACTGAACCTTACTGTCACCAGTGTTCGATATAACACTTCATGATCCCCTTGCTCCTAGCCTTACCGGTAGTCGATCTCCAAGATCTTGGGTACTTGCAGGGTTGAAGATCGTGGACAAGACAAGAGACGTCTTCATGGAACAATTTTATTTCACACATACTGGACGTTATATCAAAGTATTCCATGGATCCCCTCAAAAAATACCCCAGGTTGCAAGGCTTATGCCTCAACCCATACCTTACCGAATACTCACACATGGAAATCATATCACGTTAAGAAAACATTGGAGAACACATCTTGAGATTGATTGATTGCAATATGTCTTACAATGGATGCCTTGTGTGATGCACGATTACAAGTATGATTGGAATGGATGAGCACTATGGTGGTGGTGGAGATGGCTATGGAGATGGCGGCAGCTAGGGTTTGCGGATGATGAAGAAGAGGTCTTGGCTACTGTATTCATCGTCTGGTGCTCTCTCTGTTGACATTCCGATGGGGTCCCTTTAACGAAAGTTGTTTAGTTGGACGACCTGCCTCGGAATCCATGCCATATGGGCGCTTTTATGGGCGCTTGCGCCCATATGGAACATCGTCTTTTCTGCTGTCCTCGCAAAAATGTCTCCTGATGATTCTTTCTTCCTCCATTCTTCTTCCATTCCATTTCCACACGAGATTTCTTCCATGTTTGGCCCATTTCCTGTGGAAAGACGTTAAAGAGAGGATTTGTGGAATCCTTTGCATTCATTAGTCATTAGTACCAATATCGGAGTGAATATCTCTTTTTAATTGAAATATCTCGGTTTAAACAAAGGTGAAATGAGTGCAAAAATATCACTCATCAGGTGCCCGGAGGCTACAAAGTGTTTTTGTGTATTTCTCAGACATGTACGGGTGTCCATGCCACTTTTGGTCCGGGTGCCCGGAGGCACCGAAGAGTTGGGCGCCTGCCTCGGCTTAGCACGGGTGCCTGGGGCCCCATGGTCCGGGTGCCCGGGGTCTCACCGTTGGTTCTCTACCTACCCCAGGTGTTGATAACCCACAAGTATAGGGGATCAATCATAGTCGTTTCGATAAGTAAGAGTGTCAAACCCAATGATGCAGTATAGTACAGATAAGTATTTCCCTCAGTTATGAAACCAAGCTTATCAATCCAGTAGGAGAACCAAGCAACACTATGTAAATAACACCTGCGCACAAACAACAAATACCTGCAACCAAACGTGTAGAGGGGTTGTCAATCCCTCAAAGGTTATGAGCAAGATTAAATTGTACAGTTTTTGATAGATAGATCGGACAAAAATACAAAATAAAATGAATAAAAGAAAATTGCAGCAAGGTATTTTTAGTTTTAATAAATGATAAAAGATAGACCCGGGGGCCATAGTTTTCACTAGAGGCTTCTCTTAAGAAAATAGCATACGGTGGGTAAACAGATTACTGTTGGGCAATTGATAGAAAAGCAAATAATTACGACGATATCCAAGGCAATAACCATACATAGGCATCACGTCCGAGACAAGTAGACCGAAACGATTCTGCATCTACTACTATTACTCCGCACATTGACCGCTATCCAGCATGCATCTAGTGTATTAAGTTCATGGAAAAGAGTAGTAACGCCTTAAGCAAGATGACATGGTGTAGACAAGATAAACTCACATATGAATAAACCCCATCTTTTTACCCTTAATAGCAATGATACATACGTGTCATGTCCCTTTCTATCACGGGGATTGAGCACCGCAAGATCGAACCCATTACAAAGGACCTCTTCCCATGGCAAGATAAATCAATCTAGTTGGCCAAACCAAACCAATAAATCAGAGAAGAAATACGAAGATATAGTAATCATGCATAAAAGAGTTTAGAGAAAACTCAAATAATATTCATGGATAGATCTGATCATAAACTCGCAATTCATCGGATCCCAACAAACACACCGCAAAAAGTCATTACATCAAATAGATCTCCAAGAACACCGAGGAAAACATTGTATTGAAGATCAAAAAGAGAGAAGAAGCCATCTAGCTACTAACTATGGACCCATAGGTCCGTGGTAAACTACTCATGCATCATCGGAGGGGCAGCAAGGATGGTGAAGAACCCCTCTGTGATCGATTCCCGCTCCGGTAGAGTGCCGGAAAAGGCCTCTAGATGGGATCTCGTGGTTCTGGAACTTACGGCGACGGAAAAAGTATTTTGTGGACTCCTCTATTGGTTTCACGATTTAAGAGAATTTATAGAGGCAGAGTTAGGTCGAATGGAGCCACGTGGGCCCCACCACCCACCAGGGCGCGCCCTGGTGCCTTGTTGGCCCATGGTGCATCATTTGGCCTTCTCCCGAAACTTCTAGTGTTTATTTTGTCCAGAAAAAGTATCTCCAAAAAGTTTCGTGGCATTTGGACTTCGTTTGGTACTAATATTCTGCGAAACCAAAAACAAGCAAAAAACAGCAACTGGCACTGGGCACTAAATTCATAGGTTAGTCCCAAAAAATGATATACAATTGCTTGAAAGTGTATATAAAACATTCAAGATTGATAATATAGTAGCATGGAATAATAAAAAATTATAGATACGTTCGAGACGTATCAAGCATCCCCAAGCTTAATTCCTGCTCGTTCTCGAGTAGGTAAATGATAAAAACAGATTTTTTGATGTGGAATGCTACCTAACATATTCATCATATATAAGTCTATAATTTGACATGAAAACATCAATACTCAAGCATATCAACAAGCAACCATGTCTTTTAAAATATCAATGCTAAAGAAATCTATCCCTAGCCCATTATGCTCAATCATTGATCCATTCATGAAACACACTCAAATATTAGCTACATCCAATACACATGTATGGCAATAGTATTCCCTAGTTGGTGCTTTGTAAGTGAAGATGGAGACTCAAATAAAAATAAAATTGCATAAAAGTAAATAGATAGGCCATTCGCATAGGGAAGCAGAGATTTGCAGAGGTGACAGAGCTCAAAGCTTAAATTTAGAGGTAAAATTATTTTGAGAGGCATGCTTTTCCTGTTAACGAAAACGACCGAGAATTCCCAATATCTTCCATGCTAGACAAATCATAGGCGGTTCCCAAACAAAAAATAAAGTTTATTTCCTTTCCACCATTCTTTCACAATCCATGGCTAGTCGTATCCACGGGTGCCTTCCATACCAACACTTTCCAAGGATTTTATTATTATCATCGTATTATTATTATTTTCATTTCGGGACTGGGCATCCCTATTACCTGCCACACTCTCGTGCAAACACAAGTGAATAAACACTCACCGTGAGAATAAAATACCTAGCATGGATAATATTGGCCACCCCCTGCCGCTTCATGAGCGGTACAGGCACACAAAACGGAAATTCATTTTGAGAAATTAGAGTTGGCACATGCTAATTTACTTAGAACGGCATGGAAATGCCGCATATAGGTAGGTATGGTAGACTCATTTGGCACAACTTTGGGTTTAAGATTTAGATGCACGAGCAGCATTCTCGCTTAGTTCAAGTGAAGGCTAGAAAATAGATTGAGAAGCGACCAACCAAAAAATGAAAACGGTCAAAAACACGCATTGAACATAATTAACATTGAATAATGCACCACAAGTAGGATATAACTTTGTTGCATAACTATTGACTTTATGTGCTTGCATAGGGAATCACGAACCTTAACACCAATATTCTTAATAAAGCATAATTACTCACCAACATGACTCACATATTAATATCTCCATATCATAAAACTGTTGCAAGGAATCAAGTTTATCATATCCAATGATCTATATGAAAGTTTTTATTATATCCCCCTTGGATATCCATCACTTTGGGACCAAATTCATATCTTGTGCAAATTACATTCGCTATTATCAACTCTCAAAAAGATATAAGTGAAACATAAGAGTGCAATTATTTCTTCAAAAAATTCAACTCTCAAAATAATATAAGTGAAGCATGAGAGTGCATTTCTTTAAAATAAAACCACCGTCGTGCTCAAAAAGATTTAAGTGAAGCACTAGAGCAACTGCCTAGCTCAAAAGATTTAACTGAAGCACATAGAGTATCCTAACAAATCAGGATAATCGTGTGGCTCTCTCAAACAAGTGTGTTCAGCAAGCATGATTGTGACAAACTAAAAATCAAACAAGCAAACACTCATATAATACAAGACGCTCCAAGCAAAACTCATGATATGTGACAAATAAAAATATAGCTCCAAGTAAAATTACCGATGGTCTTTAAAAGAAAGAGCGGATGCCTTTCGGGGCATCCCCAAGCTTAGTTGCTTGGGAGTCCTTGAATATTACCTTGGGGTGCCTCGGGCATCCCCAAGATTAGGCTCTTTCCACTCCTTATTCCTTCATCCATCGTGATCTCACCCAAAACTTGAAAACTTCAATCACACAAAACTTTGCGAAACCTTCGTGAGATCCGCTAGTATAATAAAGTGAATCACCACTTTAAGTACTATTGCAAACCCATTAATATTTTATTATTGCATTATAACTACTGTATTCAAACTTTACCATGGCTTATACCCCTCGATACAACCCATAGATTCATCAAAATAAGCACACAACACAACGAAAATAGAATCTATCAAAAACAGAACAGTCTGTAGTAATCTAAACATTGACCATACTTCTGTAACTCCAATTTTTAAAAAAAATTAGGAAAACATGGGCAATTTGTATATCCATTATGTTTAAAAAATCAGAGCAAAATCACGTTTCTATGAATTTACAAAATTCCAGAACTAGGCGCAAAAGTTTCTGTTTTTTAACAGAATGAAATCAACTATCACCCAAACCATCCAAAAAGATTTACTTGGCACAAACACTAATTAAAACATCAAAAGCACAATAATGATAGTAGAATAATTGTGTGTTTATTAAAAAAAAGAAAAGAAACAAAAAAACTAAAAGATAAATATTGGGTTGCCTCCCAACAAGCGCTATTGTTTTATGACCCTAGCTAGGCATAATGCATAGTTTCAAGTGTTGTCATGTTTGGTTTTAGTTCCATAGGTGGCCCTCATGATTGACTCATATGGGTGCTTAATTATAGTTCTAGGGAAGTGTTCCATACCCTTCTTTAATGGAAACAAAAATTTAATATTCCCTTCTTTCATGTCAATGACGACACCTATAGTTCGTAAGAACGATCTACCAATAGTTCGTAAGAACGGTCTACCAAGTATTATGGGGAAAGATGGATTGCAATCAATGTCAAGTACAATAAATTCAACGGGCACAAAGTTCCTATTTGCAAGAACAAGAACATCATTAATTCTACCCAAAGGCTTTTTAATAGTAGAATCCGCCAAGTGTAAATTAAGATAACATTCATCCATATTGGTAAAACCTAGCACATCACATAGAGATTTCGAAATTGTGGAAACACTAGCACCCAAATCAGATAAAGCATTGCATTCATAATTTTTAATCTTGATTTTAATGGAGGGTTCCCATTCATCATATAATTTGCTAGGAATTGAAATCTCTAATTCTAGCTTTTCTTCTAAAGCCTTCATTATCATTTCTACAATATGTTTAGTAAAAGATTTATTTTATTCATAGGCATTGGGTCAATTTAGCATGGATTGCAACAAATAAATACACTCAATCAAAGAACAACTATCATAATTAAAATCTTTGTAATCCAAGAGAGTGGACACATCACTAGTTAAAGTTTTTACCTCTCCAAACCCACTTTTGTCAAATTTTTCATCCTTCGAATCATGGGGACGCCTTCTAACTAAAGTTGACTCTTCCTCAGTCCCATTATCAAAAGTTTAACATTACTAAACAAGGAACCAATAGAATAAGCACCAATCATTTTAACTTCTTCATCATTACTACGAAAGAAATTGGGCGGAAATGCTTTCTCTAAAAATTCTTGTTTAGCTCTTAGCATAGCGGTTCTTTTCTTACTCTCATCCATGGAGACATATAAAGCTTTAATTGACTCATTGATATCAACCATGGCTGGCAAAATTTTAGTCTTAAGATTTTCCACGTCATGAATAATTCTATCAATGCTCGTGGACATATCATCAATTTTACTCAATTTTTCTTCTATCGTAGTGTTGAAATTTTTTTGAGCATTGATAAATAATTTAATATTACTTTCAAGATCAGAGGGAATCCTATTATTATTATTATTATTATTATTATTACCATAGGAATTGCCATAATTATTAGAGGAATTTCTTGGAAACGACATAGGATTAAAATTACCTCTATAAGCATTACTATTAAAATTGTTTCATAAGAAAAAATTCACATCTATGGGATAATTATTTTGCTCAATCAAAGTGGACAAAGGCACATCATTAGGATCAATAGGAACATTTTTACTAGCAACCAATTTCATAAGTGCATCAGCTTTATCACTCAAAGTACTAATTTCTTCAACATAATTCACTTTTTTTTTACTAGTAGGAGCTCTTTCAGTATGCCATTGTGAATAATATGCCATAATATTTCAAGTAATTTAGTAGCTTCACCCAAAGTAATCTCCATAAAAGTACCACCCGCGGCGGAATCTAAAAGATTTCAAGAGACAAAATTCAATCCCGCATAATTTTTTTGTATAATCCTCCACAAATTTCAACCATGAGTAGGGAAGTTTCTTATCATTAGTTTCATCCTTTCCCAAGATTGTGCAACATGTTCATGCTCAAGTTGCTCGAAATTCATAATTTGATTTCTAAGGGAAATAATTTTCGCGGGAGGAAAATGCTTAGTAACAAAACCATCTTTGCACTTATCCCAAGAATGAATACTATTTCGTGGCAAAGATGAAAACCAAATTTTTGCACAATCCCACATAAAGAATCAGAATAATTTTAATTTCACAATATCATTGTCCACATCTTTTTTCTTTTTCATATCACACAATTCTACAAAAGTGTTTAGATGGGACGCGGCATCCTCATTAGGATTACTGGAAAACTGCTCATTCATAAATAAAGCAACGTTAATATCATACGACTCCGCACTAGCAGCAGGAGGAGCAATTGGAGTACTAATAAAATCATTATTATTAGTATTAGGAAAATCACAAAATTTTGTATTTTCTTGAGATATCGTGACTACGCTGACAAGATAACAAGCAAGCAAAGAAGCAAATTAGAAAAAGGCAAACAGAAAATATTTTTGTATTTTTGTAAAAACTTTTTAGAAGTGGGGGAGATGAAAACAAGAGGCAAATGGCAAATAATGTAAATGCAATGAGATGAAAGTTTATGCATAGGTACTTGATAGTTGTTGATGACGTCTCCCCGGCAACGGCGTCAGAAATTCTTACTGCTACTTGTGAGCTGCGTTGGGATTTCCTCGAATAGGAGGGGATGATGCAGTACAGTAGAGATAAGTATTTCCCTTAGTTATGAAACCAAGGTTATCAATCCAGTAGGAGAACCAAGCAACACTATGTAAATAGCACTTGCACACAAACAACAAATACTTGCAACCCAACGCGTAGAGGGGTTATCAATCCCTCAACGGTTATGAGAAAGATTAAATTGTATAGTTTTTGATAGATAGATCGGACAAAAATACAAAAATAAGATGAATAAAAGAAAATTGCTATTAAGGATAGCGAGGCACGCATGTATCATTGCTATTAAGGATAAAAAGATGGGGTATGTTCCTACTTGAATAGATCTTGTCTACATCATGTCATCGTTCTTATTGCATTACTCCGTTTCTCCATGAACTGAATACACTAGATGCATGTTGGATAGCGGTCGATGTGTGGAGTAATAGTAGTAGAAGCAGGCAGGAGTCCGTCTACTAATCTTGGATGTGATGCCTATATACATGATCATTGCCTTGGATATCATCATAATTATTTGCTCTTCTATCAATTGCCCAACAGTAATTTGTTTACCCACCGTATGCCATTTTCTCGAGAGAAGCCACTAGTGAAATCTACAGCCCCCGGGTCTATCTTTTATCATATTCTTTTCAGATCTATTATTCCAAAAACCCAAAAATACCTTGTTGCACTTATTCTTTACTTATTTTATTTTGTGTTTTTGCTAGATCTATTTATCCAATCTCATACAAATTAATCTATCTTTTTACTGAGGAGGGATTGACAACCCCTCTTAGGCGTTTGGTTGCAAGTATTTGTTCTTTGTGTGCAGGTACCGTTTACATAGTGTTGCTTGGTTCTCCTGCTGGATTGATAACCTTGGTTTCATAACTGAGGGAAATACATACCGTAGCTGTGCTACATCATCCCTTCCTCTTTAGGGAAATACCAACGCAGTCTCAAGCCACGTCAAAGGAATTTCTGGCGCCGTTGTCGGGGAGACATCATCAACATCTATCAGGTTCCTAATCACAAATCTCATCTCCTTGCAATTTACATTATTTGCCATTTGCCTCTCGTTTTCATCTCCCCCACTTCACAAAAATTTGCCTTTTTATTTGCCTTCTTTTTCGTTCGCCTTTTTCTCGTTCAATCTTTTTGCTTGAACCTATCATCATGAGTGGATTTGGTATGGTAGAAACAGATGATGGTTGAACTCCTAAAATTCAACAATCTGGTAATCTGGATGCTAAAAAATTTGTTTTGGGACAATGCAATGTTATAGGAAAAGAAACTATTCAAGAATTCTTCAATTGTGTTGGAAAAGAAACTATCCAAGTTTCAGAACTAGTGCTGAAATAGCTCCTATACTTAAAAGAACTAAAACTTACGTGGAAGCTATTTCAGCACTAGTTCTAAAACTCGAAAATAGATTTGTTCGTACTCATCCTACCTTGCAAAGATTGTTTTATGAGCTACCCGTTATAAAGGATCCGAAAGCTAAAAAGTTAGCCACCCTTGTTCTTATGAATGAATTTGATCACATAGTACGGGAAGCTGGGGAAATTTTTGATTTTTATGGCATGAACCGTGAAAAACCGGTAATAGATGAGATCCTTTACAATAGTGATTATGTGTTGAGACATTTGCATGGAAATAATCAATTTTTTTATGAGAACCTTAACAAGTAAATCCCCGTTTTGGATGTGATCCAACAAGTTTTTAATGATGTTAATCAACAATATTCTTGGATAGTAGCCGGAAATCAAAGGGGATATAAAGATGGACAACTTGATAATGCCAAAATTTCTATGGACAATGTGTTTCAAGTTATATTTGATAAACCTCCTGACAAAAACACATCTATGGAGGATAAGAAGAAAGATGACAATACTTGAATCTATGCATTATGCCTAGCTAGGGGCATAAAATGATAGCGCTTGTTGGGAGGCAACCCCATTAATAAAATTTATTTTTGCTTTTTTTATGTTCTTGAATGTTTGAACAATTATTCCTCTGTTATGATTGTGATTTTTATGTTTTAATTAGTGTTTGTGCCAAGTAAAGCCTTTGGGATAGCTTTGGGTGATAGTTGATTTGATCCTGTTGAAAAACAGAAACTTTTGCGTCCAGTAACAGAATTGTTAAAATTTAGAGAAGAGACTAAAAATTCTGAATTTTTTACACAGAATTTATTTACAAATTTACTATGTTGTTCTAATGTTTCAGATTTTTGGAGTTACATAAGTATGAGTAAAATTCTTGTCTTTACAGACTGTTCTGTTTTTGACAGATTCTGTTTTCTTTGCATTGTGTGCTTATTTTGATGAATCTATGGATTGTATCGGGGGGGGGGGGGTACAAGCCATTCTAAAGTTAGAATACAGTAGGTATAATGCAATAACAAAATATTAATGGGTTTTCAACAGTACTTAATGCAAAGATTGGTTTTCTTATACTAACGGATCTCATTAAGGTTTTGTTAAGTTTTGTGTGATTGAAGTTTTCTAGTTTTGGGTGAGATCTCGATGATGAAGGAATATGGAGTAAAAAGAGCCTAAGCTTGGGGATGCCCATGGCACCCCAAGGTAATATTTAAGTAGAACCAAGCAACTAAGATTGGGGATGCCCCGGAAGGCATCCGCTCTTTCTTCTAAAAGCCATCGGTAATTTTACTTGGAGCTATATTTTTATTCTTCACATATCATGAGTTTTGCTTGGAGCTTCTTGTATTATATGAGTCTTTATTTGTTTTGTTGCAATCATCCTTGTAGGACACACCTATTTGAGAGAGCCATAATTATGTTATGATTTGTTAGAATTGCTCTATGTGCTTCACTTAAATTTTTTTAGCTATGGAATTGCTCTAGTGCTTCACTTATATCTTTTTTAGAACGGTGGTCCTTTGATTTTTGAAGAAATACTCTCATGCTTCACTTAGATTAATTTGAGAGTTAGTAATTTTTTTGAAGAAATTCTCTCATGCTTCACTTATATTAGAGATGAAAAAATTTATGCTCATGCTTTTCACTTAAATTTGTTTGAGCTTGTCAAAAGAAATTGCAATATATGAAATTAGTCCCAAAGTGATAGATATCCAAGAGGGATATAATAAAACCTTTCATGAAGATCATTGGACAAAATAAACTTGATTATCTGTAATAGTTTTGAGATATGATGATAGTAATATGTGAGTCATGTTGGTGAGTAATTATGCTTTAGTAAGAATATTGGTGTTAAGGTTTGTGATTCCCTATGCAAGCACGAAAGTCAATAGTTATGCAATGAAATTACATCCTACTTGTGGTGCATTATTCGGTGTTAGTTATGCTTAATGCTCGTTTATAAGAACTTTTGTTTCTTGGTTGGTTGCTTCTCAATCTATTTTCTAGCCTTCCCTTGTACTAAGTGGGAATACTATTGTGCATCCAAAATCCTTAAACCCAGTTATGCCATATGAGTCCACCATACCTACCTATATGCGGTATTTCCATGCCGTTCTAAGTAAATTTGTATGTGCCAACTCTAATTTTCAAAATGAATTTCCTTTTTGTGTGCCCGTACCGCTCATGAAGCGGCAAGGGGTGGCCGATATATTTCCATGCTAGATGTGTTATTCTCAAGATGAGTGTTTATTCACTTGTCATTGCACAAGAGGGTGGCGGTAATAGGGATGCCCCGTCCCGAAATGAAAAATAAATTTACTTTATGTTGTCAAATAATAAATTCCTTGGAAAGTGTTGGTATGGAAGGCACCCATGGATACGGCTAGCCATGGATTGAGAAAGAATGGTGGAAAAAGGAACAAACTTTATTTTATTTTTGGGAACCACGTATGATGTATATATCATGGAAAGTATTGGGAACTACTCGGTCGTTTTCATTGACGGGAAAAGCATGCCTTTGAAAAAAAATTATCTCTCAATTTAAGCTTTGAGCTCTGGCACCTCTACAAATCTCTGCTTCCCTCCGCGAAGGGCCTATCTATTTACTTTTATGCAAATTTTTATTTTTATTTGAGTCTCCATCTTCTCTTATAAAGCACCAACTAGGGAGCACTATGATCATACTTGTGCATTGGATGTAGCTAATATTCGAGTGTGTCTCATGAATGGAGCAATGATTAAGCATGACGGGCTAGGGATAGCTTTCTTTAGTGTTGATATTTTGAAAGACATGGTTGCTTGTTGATATGCTTGAGTATTAAAGTCTTCATCTCAATTATATACTATTGCTTTGAACCATCTAAAAGTCCAAATGTCTATGCTACAAAAGAAGAGAATATGTGATGAATATGTTAGGCAGCATTCCACATCAAAAATTCTGTTTTTATCATTTACCTTCTCGAGGACGAGCAGGAACTAAGCTTGGGGATGCTGATACGTCTCCAACATATCTATAATTTTTTATTGTTCCATGCTGTTATATTATCATTCTTGGATGTTTTACCTTCATTTTATAGCAACTTTATATCATCTTTTGGGTCTAACCTATTGACATAGTGCCCAGTGCGAGTTGCTATTTTTTGCTTGTTTTTTACTTTGCAGAATATCCCTATCAAACAGAGTCCAAACGCAGCAAAACTTTTTGGAGATTTTTTTGGACCAGAAGACAACTTGGGAGCCAAGGAAGCACCAGAGGGGAGGCCCATGGGGCCCACAACCCACCAGGGCATGCTAGAGGCCCCTGGGGCGCCCAGGTGGGTGGTGGGGCCCATGGGGGTCTCCTCCATCGCCTCTCAGCTCTATAAATTCTCAGATATTCCAGAAACCCTAGGGGAGCAATCGAAACACAATTCTAGCCGCCGCAAGTTCCGGAACCACGAGATCCAGTCTAGAGCCCTATTCTGGCACTCTGTCGGAGGGGAACACGATCACGAAGGGGTTCATCATCCTCATTGGTGCTCCTCCGATGATGCGTGAGTAGTTCACCATAGACCTACGGGTCCGTAGGTAGTAGCTAGATGGCTTCTTCTCTCTTTTTGATTCTCAATACAATGTTCTCCTTGATGTTCTTGGAGACCTATTTGATGTAATGACTTTTTGCGGTGTGTTTGTTGGGATCTGATGAAGTGCGAGTTTATGATCAAATCTATCTAAGAATATTATTTGATTTTTATTTGATCTCTTATATGAATGATTGTTATAGCCTCTTATTTCTTCTCTGAAACTTTGGTTTGGTTTGGCCAACTAGATTGATTTTTCTTGCAATGGGAAGAGGTGCTTTGTGATGGGTTCGATCTTGCGGTGTCCTCACCCAGTGACAGAAGGGGTAGCGACGCACGCATGTGTCGCTGCTATTAAGGATAAAAAGATGGGGTCTATTCCTACATGAATAGATCTTGTCTACATCATATCATCTTCTTATTGCATTACTCTGTTTCTCCATGAACTTAATACACTAGATGCATGTTGGATAGCGGTCAATGTGTGGAGTAATAGTAGTAGATGCAAGCACGAGTCGGTCTACTAATCTTGGACGTGATGCCTATAAACATGATCATTGCCTTGGATATGATCATAATTATTTGCTCTGCTATCAATTGCCCAACAGTAAATTGTTTACCCACAGTATGGTATTTTCTCGAGAGAAGCCACTAGTGAAATCTACGGTCCCCAGGTCTATCTTTTATCATATTGTTTTCAGATCTATTAATCCAAAAACCCAAAAATACCTTGTTGCACTTATTCTTCATTTATTTTATTTTGTGTTTTTGCTAGATCTATTTATCAAATCTCATACAAATTAATCTATCTTTTTACCGAGGAGGGATTGACAACCCCTCTTACGCGTTGGGTTGCAAGTATTGGTTCTTTGCGTGCAGGTACCGTTTACATAGTGTTGCTTGGTTCTCCTACTGGATTAGTAACCTTGGTTTCATAACTGATGGAAATACTTACCGTAACTGTGTTGCATCATCCCTTCCTCTTTGGGGAAATACCAATGCAGTCTCAAGCCACGTCAAAATACGAAGCTATAGTAATCATGCATAAAAGGGTTCAGAGAAAACTCAAATAATATTCATGGATAGATTTGATCATAAACTCACAATTCATCGGATCCCAACAAACACACCGCAAAAAGTCATTACATCAAATAGATCTCCAAGAACACCGAGGAGAACATTGTATTGAAGATCAAAAAGAGAGAAGAAGCCATCTAGCTACTAACTATGGACCCATAGGTCCGTGGTAAACTACTCACGCATCATCGGAGGGGCAGCAAGCACTACAAAAAAAACACACATCCGTGAGATTTTGGGCCGAACGAATTTTTTTATGTCATGCTTATGACACTTCTATGACGATAATTGTGACAAAACCCGGTATCATCATAGATGTGGTGGGCTCCTACTTCTATGACAAAAAATCATGACAGAAAATGGGCTTTTCATCCTGGGCGGATCAGAGACGCAGCTGCATGACATTCTTTGGGCCGTCCATGACGGAAAAATCATGGTAGAAGCGAGGGCGAGGAAAATATCGGGGAGTTCCCGGTTACGGTGGGTGGTCGGGGCCGAGCGATACATGGAGATATTGCGTGTTTCTCTCGTACACGTATGCGCGTGGGTGCGAGGCGTTGGGCTCTAACTGAACCCGAGCGAGGCGTTCGCTTACTGAACCCGAGCGATTGCAGTGGCTACGCGTTACTGAACCCGAGCGATCGATCGATCCCTGGCTGTTAACTGAACCCGATCGAGCGATTCCTTTGCTACTGCTGCTAACTGAAGCCGATCGAATGTGCTGCCTCTTGATGAAAAGTGGCCGTTGTTGGGGGATGGATGAATAGTTCCCGGTGGGGGTTAGATGAACAGGACCCCGTGGTAGTAGTAGGCCGTTGCTGCTGGATGAACAGGACCCCGATCGAGGGTGCCGATGGAGGGTGGATGAACAGGACCCCGTGGAGGCTCCTTGAATAGTAGCTGGTGGAGGGTTGATGAACAGGACCCCATGCAGGGCTGGTTGAACAGTAGCCGGTGGAGGCTGGATGAACAGGACCCCGTGGATGAACAGTAGCTGGTGGAGGCTGGAGGAAGTCGACGGTGGATGAACAGTAGCAGGTGGAGGCTGGAAGAAGTCGACGGTGGATGAACAGTAGCAGGTGGAGGCTGGAGCGAGGCAGTAGACGGTGGATGAACAGTATCTGTGGAGTCCCGTTTTGCGGTACGCCACACCCCTCTCGATGAACAGGACCCCATTTCGACCGTAGGCGCTCCGACACAAGTCCGTTTTCTCCGTTTTGCGGTACGCCACACCCCTCCCGATCAACAGCACCCCGTTTCGACTGTAGGCACTTGAACAGAAGGCTGTTTCCTCCGTTCTGGGGTACACCAGACCATTCCCGATGAACAGGACCCCGTTTCGACTGTACGCGGTCGAACAGAAGGCCATTTTCCTCCGTTTTGCGGTACGCCAGACCCTGTTCCGGCTGTTCCGTCCAAGCCGGTTGGCTCCTGATGAACAGGACACGTTCCGACCCAGTGGCTTCGCTCTCGATGAACAGTACGCGTTCCGACCCAGTCACTTGGCTCCCGGTGAACACGATGCTGTTTCATCCGTTCTGACCCAGCCGGTTAGCTGCCGATGAACAGGACAACGTCGCTGCTGCCCGTAGCCTCTCCATGTACACGAGCCCTGGCCGTAAGTATGCGTGGGTACACGTTCGAGACCCCGCCCATATGTACGTACGTAGCCGTATTTACTTTCTTGCAGCGTGGCTGTACGTATGTGTACATGATTTATACAGGACTGCCTCAACTGCTACGTCACACGTGCCGCTCCTTGCTCGGCCACGGTTCATCCTTGCAGAGAGACCGATCGACCAGTATGTACGTACACGTTCGCTACTAGAGAGACAACCCTACGTACAGTTCGACCCAGTGGGTCCCAGTTGTCAGGGAGGATAAGGAGGCACTTCCTTGCGTGCGAAGATATAGCTGATGGGTCCCAGCTGTCAGGGGGAGGAATTCAATTTTTTTGCCCGTAATAAGGACGCACTTCATTGTGTGCGAAGATGTAGCTGGTGGGTCCCAGCTGTCAGGGGGAGAAAACATTGTTTTTCAGGGAAAAAAGGATGCAGTTGCATGCATGCGTCCATTGGCGTGGTGCATCCCCACTGTCAGCCTCTCACGTACAGTCATCTTCCGATGACTCTCGTTTGTTGACCACGTTGAACACACTGTGCCGAGCGCACCAAGGCCGGTGGACAACGCCGAGGCCCCAGACTGGGACAACCCGGAGATGGGGAAGATGTGGCAGTGGAGTCGCAGATGGAGAGGAGTGGGAAACTTGACTGGTTCGGGTGCGCAGCAGCACTGACGCCCACGGGAGACAGGAGCAAGAACGGAGGTTGAAGAAGCAGCACGGCTGTTGGATTAACATCCAACAGTCCAGCTGCTAGAATCATTTGTTGATTAAGTTGACAAAGCCCTGCGTACGCGTCAGCTTGGTAGGCCCACAAGTCAGCCACCAAATCTGCCGGGTCCCAGTTGTCATCAAGAGGAATAGTTTTTTTTGCATAGCAAGGAGGCACTAACTTCCGTGTGAGGATACAGCCGGTGGGTCCTAGCTGTCAGCAGGAGCAATCATTTTTTCACGTAATAAGGAGGCACTTGCTTGTGTGGGTCCCTACTGTCAGCCTCTCCACTTACATCCCTCTTCCGATGGCTGTTGTTTGTTGACCATGTTGACCACGCCGCGCCAAGAGCACAAACGCGGTGGACGAGGGCGAGGCCCAGGAAGGGAACGACCCGAAGCCGGCGAAGCCACAACAGCGGATGTCCACGCTGAGGGGAGTACGAGGGCTGACTGGTCGGCTGTAGGGTGAGGCTGACGTCGCCGGAAAATAACAGGCTGTGCGGGTGGGTAGAGGGATGGCCTGGCGGCAGCACAGCCGGCCACGGGAGGAGGGAGCAGGCAGTCCCGCCGGTGCTGGTTTGGGCGGCTGGAGCAGGAAGATCAGAGATTGAAGAAGCATGATGGCCGTTGGATGGACATCCAACAGTCACTGCTCTGTGTTGACTAAGTTTCCAAAGCCTTGCGTACGCGTCAAATTTTTTTTAGGACAGCGTCATCGTCAACCTAGTAGGCCTAGAAGTCAGCCTCCAAATCTGTGGAAAACATCATACAACCCATTTGCCATTATTTTCAATAATTTACAGCCCATTTGCTAATTCTTAAGGATATTTTGAAGCCCATATTCTTTTTATTAGTATTACAGACCATATTCTGGGCACTGCTAGAAAATTCAATGAAATTTTGCATATTTAGTTGGGGTCTGAACTCTTTTAATCATGAAATTTCAAGTCACGTTAAAAATATTTTTTAAAAAATTATATAAAAAAAATTCAAAAAAAATTCTTCGCAAAAAAATGAATGAAATTTAAAATCTTGAAATCCAGAAAAAGCGATATTTGAATGTAATTGCCGGTTGACTTTTGTTTAAAAATTTACAACCCATTTCTTACTACTTATAGCCCATTTTCTGGGGAAGCCGAATACATCCCTCCTCATCTTGAAAGATTTGCAGCCCAGCAGGGCTGAGAAAAGCAAGTAGGCCTCGATTGGGTATTCTCCAAAAAAAATAGAACTGGGCTAGCCATTTTCAGAAAGAAAAAAGATATCAACTAGGCTCGTCATGTGCTTAAATAAAAGCGTAAGCGTGGGCTAGACGGGCCACAGCCCCCGCACAACGCGCAGTTGAGCTCCGTCTCTAAAACTAAAAAACAACTAGGGGAGCTGCTTCTTCTAAAAAAACAAAAAAAACTGGGCGAACTGCTGGGTCCCTGGTGTTAGCCGCTTGTTGTGTTATTTTCTTGTTTATTGACTACATTGACAATGGCGTGGGACCTAGTTGTCAAACAATTAAGAGGAAGTATTTTTTTGGCTTGTAATAACGAGGCACCTGCTTGCGTAATGCCATGACCCTGGTGGGTCCCTACTGTCAGCCTCTCCATGTACAGTCATCTCCTGATTCCTCTCAGTTGTTGACCACGTTGACAATGCCAGATGGCGGTAGGCACAGCGAGCGAACCAAGGCGGAGAACGACGGCGAGGCCTCGGACGGGAACGAACAGGAGCCGTGGAAGATGCGGCAGTGTAGTGGTAGGCGGAGGGGAGTACGAGGGCAACAACATGTAACTCAAGCTTACAAACGGTACAAAAGCCCGAGGATGAATTGTTCATCAAATTTAGACAAAACCCAGATTGAACATCTAACCCAACCACTGTTTTTGGCAGTCACAAACAAATGGATCGGTCTGATCCATAAAATCAACATCCTGTGCCAAACAATTTATTGGAGCATGACCACAAGTTGTTGTAAATAGAAGCCGAGCACGTTCAGAAGCCCATTTGTCCACCTGAAACTTCTTTTTTTTTGCTGTTCAACATGTCCGTCCATGAGAAATTTCTTGTTGAAAAACTTAAGCCTCATGGACAATAGTAACCTCGCATTCAAGAGGAAGAATGTGACAAAGCTTCTGTTTGCCTGGTTGGATGCATATCCTTCCATCGTTATTGTCCTCAAACGAATGTCATGAGAACTGAGAAAATCCCGGTGCTTATTACGCCACTGATTGGTTATATGTTTTTCTCCATGTGTTAGTGCCTAAGTAGACATGAAGATTGAAAATAGTTAAGGTCTGAAAAAAGAGTATGTCGAAAGAGCGACATCTGAATGGTTAATTCTAGTACAATATATACGGGCTTTCAATGTGCATGAAATCATCACCTTTATATATAAATTCTCCAGACATCAAAAGCATCGCAGCAAGCCAATAATTATGTTCAGATCATAACTAAACATTCTGATATATAAGATCTTGACAGAATCTAGCAGCATTGATAGGCTATCCATGGATGAACTCTTCATTGAGAATATAACATAATATTAGTACCCAGAGTGTACTCCAAGATGATATAAAACTTATGCGCACAAATGAAAAATGCAGCTTATGATTACAAATGTGTAGATGACGACATACGGTACCTGAATAAGTGTGGAGCCAAACACCAACTTGTGATCATTAAACAGATCACGAATTACACCCAAGGTCTCTAGTTTGGGCGCAGAGACGACAGTTATTTGCGAAGGTATATAACAATAATGAAGGAGCAACCTTTGAAGTGAATGGGCATCTTCCATGATGAGCTGCTGTCCTTCAAAACAAATTCAAATGCTTTTAAGGTGAGGCGACTTTATTTGGAGACAACTGATACGGATTTCTATTCCTAAAACAATCAACAAGTGCTCCAGGGCAGGGCAACTGGAGTGCATGATGCTGTGCAGTGAGGCCTCCAACAGATAAACCACCACAAGCGAAAGTTTTTTTAGCAGTGGGAGTCGAAGCATTTGTACCAGATCATCTGGTAGACGGCACCGGGCGAAGGTGGCGGTGTGGAGAGAGGAGGTAAACCACGAGATGGACAACAGTGGTGTGGGCACAAATTCTTGGTGTTCGGTTCGTGGTATGAAACTTTCGTGGTAATGGTAGAACTCAAATTGCTGGAGTTTTTCGAATTCAGGGGATGTCAGCCAAGCGTCCACTGTGCAGGGTATGGACAGCATGTAGCGTGTTAGGATGCAGAGGTGTTGAACGGAGCCCTGGTGGGAGGAGATGATGGCTCTAAGAAGTTCAAAATCATGAACGACAGATAGCTGACGACAGTCGAGATTGAGGGGCGTGGCGCGCCATAGAGGGCGCCACCGAGTGAGGAAGATGGGGAGCGGTGGGAATTGGGGGGCGACGGAAGCGGGAGAGTCCAGTGAGCTGCAGTATAAGTGGAAGCAAGGAGGAAGGAGGGTTTTTCTGGGATCGCCCCCTCTTCAAGAAATATGGGCTTTTCCTCTCAAAAAACAAAAATGAATGGGCTTTAAGATGGATAGGCTTTTGTATCGGCCCAGTCAGCTGCCCGTGTTTCATACTGGAGGGCCTTAACACTAGAGGCAGCCCATTAGAGACACTCTCCAGCTCTCCAGCTTATTGCCCATTCAAAAGAAAAAAAGAGACGCATCCAGCTTAATTATGGCTCCTCATCGGTAACATTTTTCAACTTGAAAAAAAGTTATAGCTCCTTTTCGGGCCGGCTTGGCATCCACCAAATTAGAGGATGGTGTACCGCATGCAGACTCTCACACTGGTCGTAGCGTGGCAAAATGAGGGGTCAAATAACATGCCCACAATATACATAGATTGTAAAGGTTGACACGCTAACATTCACACTAAACTAAGCTTCACAAGATAGGGTATGCATACTAGCTAACATTCAGAAGCACTTAAGTTCAGCATGTTTACGCATCTAAATGATTCACAAGACTATAACCAAGACAAAGCTGTGAGAAGGTGTAGAAATAAAGAAAAAAATGATAGATGCTTCTCTGAGCAAAGGGCCTCCCTACGCACGCATTAATTTCCTAGGCATGCTTCTTTCTGCTCAATGTTGCGTGCACTTTCAGCAAGTTGACAACTCCACAGCTAGCTTGATGGCTCATCTTGCAATTTATGCTGACACATTGCAGCAAACAGAGGAGGCAATAGAGATCACTCAACATCAGACCATTTTGTGCAGTTCCACTGAAATCATCTTCATTGTCCTGAATGTGAAAAGATAGGAAAGCGCTGTACTTAAACGGTGTCACAAAACAGTAGCAGATATCAATAGCTCGGCATGACAAAACACGATCATCTGGATGAAGGGGATACTGACTTGCGTGAGGAAGATTATGCAAAATTTTATAGGTGGTTAGTTGATTTCCACCTTGGGATCTCCTATGATGGCACGGAGGAAATTCTATGCAATCGATGAGCGCAATTCCTTCCGTGTGGCTGTAGAAAATTTGTCCGACTAACCCCAATATCTTTTTTGTGCAGTTCCACTAGAATAATGCACCACTGTTTGCATGACCCCTACTCGCCGGCCAGGCCATCAATGACTCGGCCTCTTTTCTCTTGCGTTGATGGAGCGGCTGTAGTGCTTGTTTGCTCCCCCACAGATGACAGGATCGTTCCACACTGCAAACAACAAGTCAACGTACGAATAAGCTTATTTCATCTTGCGTTGGTTATTCTACCTAGTTAAGAATGTAGGAATACCTGGAGCACCATGAGGTTAACTGACAGCAGGTTCCACTAAAATTGAGGTTTGCGCTTCCGTTTGCACAAATAGACACCATATGGAGATAGACAACCCTGTTTGCACAAATATGTAAGAGGGTTATTTAAGCAGTGTCATTTTTTTGCCGCGACATATGATTAACAGCAGCATCTCATATGTTATCAATGGCATTACAGTGACAGTATGAAAAAATGCCATTAATTAAGAAGTGCCATCACATCAAATCAACACTGGCACTAGATTAACAGGGGCTTACATTAACATGCATAACAATTGCATTATGACTATGTGATGACAGATTGGGGGTAGCACTTGATCAGTACATACGTGCACGGTTAACAGGAACGATCATTCTAACAAAGGGTGATACGGAAAGGAGAAACACATCGTCGTGTCAACCATTGTGCAATTAAATTTTGTGTAGTTCAACGGAGATGCAGCTATGTTACCGGTGTCAGAGTTTAGTGTAACTACCGAAAACACTCTTTATGAGAAATAAAGCAAGACAGAAGCATTTCATAAAATGGTGGTGGCATTGATTCATTTTATCAATGGCAATAGATTGACATCAGCATTACTTAACAGCGACATCACATTAACAGTGGCATTGTTTCATTTACATGTGATGTTAGATTAACAGCAGCAGTAAGGGCATAGGGACAGGGGAGGCACTACACAAGCACGTTTTACATTCACCGAGGCATAAAGTGGTGAGGCAGAGGTGTTGCCGAGTGCGGCAAACATGCAAAGCATGTCTGGATTTGTGCATTTTTTTGTTCTCGTCAGTGACCTTTCCTATGTGACCACAAGAAATCTAGACGTGCTCATTCTCGGTTGCATTGTCGACCGAACACCCCCCCACTTTCTGTCCTTTTTCGACCAAGAGACCGGTCAGGCCAGCATCTTTATTTCCCTTTCCAACCAAGAGATCGGTTCGTTAGCCAGTATATGCAGTACATTTTTTCCTCTAATAGTAAAAATTTAGGTGATGTTCGAGTGTTCGACAAGCCGACGGAGCTAGCTACAGGGAGAGCTTTGTAATACTAGAAGAATATACACATGCAGGATGCAGCGACGTGGGGAGCAATCCTAACTTGATGAAAAAAAGGGATGCGGCAACATGGGGAGCTGGGCCATTAGAACAAGGCCGGTTCTAAAAAAATTTATACCTCCGGTCGACGGGATGTGGCGAGGCAGGCGGTGGGATCTGCCAACTCGACGGCGGGGAGCAAGGGTGAGGAGGACCTCCCACGCCGGTGCCAGGTCAGAGAAGACGGTGCGCGTCGGCTTCCTCCCTCGCCACCAGCGACCACCAGCGGAAGGTATCCGGCCGGATCTATGTCAACCAGAGAGAAGAGAGAGAGAGAGACAAAGAGAGTGGACACCACGGTCTTGTTTAGATCTGGAGAGAGTGAGAGAGTGAGAAGAAGAGAACAACCCTAGCAAGCAAGTCCCAAAGTGGACAAGTGGAGTAGTAATTGTTTTTCCCTCCGTAGCAATCATTTTAAATTAAATACACGCGCAGCCATATTTTTTTCATTTAATGTACTGGTAAAAAGAAACTCGATCAATAACCGCGCTACCAAGTTCAGGTCGCACTTCGTATGGCTGACATTTGGTCCCAGACCCCACATTAATCATGTGTTTGGCTCCATATAAGAGATGAGCTAATTATTTAGGACGAGACCACCAGTCATGCTCACATGGTCATGCATGCAAAGGGTGGCCATTTGATTCGACCACTTTGGTTGGGTGAAATGGTTTAGCATCTTTGAGGCATATTCTCTTTTTTTTTACTCGAACCGTTCAAGTGATTTATAACCAAACACGTATATTTTTTGGATGATCCCAACCCATCTGTGGCCACCCTTGCAACCAAACACACCATAAGTGGATGACTAGATGTCTCAAATTGTCACGTTACCCGCCTTTTCGTGTGCAAATGCACTCCACCGTGAGTGTACCCGGGCGTGTGCGTGAGGGGAGAGTGAAGTCCGTTTTATAAACCTTGAGGTTGTAGAGCTAGTCGGAAACAAACCCTCACCTTTAAATCCTTGAAGTTTGTACCCTGTCCTCTGTAATCCCGATCATTTTTAACCTTAAGGGCATGTGCGGTTTAAGGGGTTTTAACGGGGATTAACAGGGATTGTGGGGGATTAAATCATGAACAAGCCAAATTCCCCTCCATTCCTCTCCAAACCCCTTGGGAGGAGGTTGAACCGAACAAGGCCTAAGACTAACCACAGTGGGAGTAACTTAATTCCATACGGTATCATAATATGATACTCAACCCTCTCTTTCTTCATTTAATTCTACGCCACCTCATCAAATTTGCCTAGTTGGCATGCATGATACTACTTATGATACTCCCATTACAACCAGCTTGGTAGAATTAATATACCTATCTAAATGGTCGCCGCCCGATCTCTTTGTCCTCCTCCAGCATCCGGCTGAAGAAGAATCATGCAAGACACTGGCAGTTTTCGCCGGCGTCGCCTCGGCGGTGGCCTTCATGGGATACAATCGACGGTGGCCTCCCGTGTTCTACTTATCCTTGGTGATGGCGGCGGGCGGGGACGTGCTGGCCGTCACCTCGTCGACATCCGTGTAGCCGCGTCACCTCGTCGACATCCGTGGCGGCTTCTTTCTCTGCCTGCATGGCGCGGCTACGCGCGCGTCGACGGCGGATGGTGCAGTCGCAGGCACTGGAGGCGCTGTACGACACGGCGGCATCGAGGGCAGCGACGATGCCCGTGCCGCCGTGCTCCCCGACAAGCCGGCCTGGAGCAAGTCGCCACTCTTCCTCGAGCTGTATTGGAGAGGCCAGCTGCGGAACCACGCGCTGGCTTAGTGCGGCAACTGCCTCCGATGGGCTAGGCGAGGTAGGTGGAGCAGCGAGTTGCCTCGCTCGTAACTGCCGAGCTCGGTGGGCCACCTAGACGGCTTTTATGCCGGAGAAATGCTCTTCCTGCTCGTCGGATGCCCCCGAAAGAGTGGAGAAAATGGTGGAAGGAGGAGCTTGGCCGGCGTCCTGCTCCTGAACGGACGTGTGTGGATGGAGTGGGTTTCTCGCATTCCACGCGGGTTTAAATGTAGGTTTTTGAATGCGGCGAGGAGGCGGGTATAGCTGGGAGTGCAGTGGGCGGCGCCCTCGGCCGGCGCGCCACTTCAAATGGCGGACGCAGTGAGAGGTCGCGTCTGCCCTGACCCCCTTGACCATGGACCTTGACGGTGTACGTCACCTTGTGTCCAGATCTGAGATGCCACGTGTACCCGATGAATGACTCCAAGTTCGACCACCGTGATGCTAGGTGCGAGCCAAGGAACACTTTTGGAGAGACCTCCCCCCCCCCTCATAATTTTCCTACATTGGTCGTTTGATTCATAGGATAGAATGCTATAGGATTTTTTTTCCTATGAAATCATGTGTTAATTGGCAATCTAGCATCCACTCCAACTTTTTTTTCACTTCCTTTGCTTTTCCTGTGTCAAACACTCTGGTTTTTTTAGGGAAACACTGTGTTAATGCTATGGGATTCAAGTGGACATGCCACTCCAACCTTTATTTTTCCTATTCCTGCATTTTAAGTTCCTACGAAGAGAGTACTTGCTCTAAATGATGTGCCGCTGCAAGAGCCACCTATATTAATTAACCATGCTCTAAAAAGGTGGACCAGCTTTGGCTAGTATACTGTACTAGGTTAGTATGTGACCTTGTGCTTGGCTATTCGCCTCTTCCGGAAGTCGAACAATAATGATGGTACTACAGTAGTACTTCTGGCAATCTGACACCAAATGAACTGCTGCACGTCCACCGCTTGTAAGAAAAAGTTTCTCCTCGTGCTGTGAGCCACCGCGCACGCGTTGGCGAGGGAGAAGGCGTACTAGTAGTAAGCAAGCTTCTCGTTGTTCTGCGAGTTGACGGGACACATCAAAGTTATTTACTAGTACTCTCTCCAAAAAGGGCCGACCATGTCCATGGCTACCATCCCGTGCTCCGTCATTGAGTATGTGCACTATTCATGTGCCATCGAGGAGAAAAAATATTGCGTAGTAGGTGCCATCGAAGTGCACGACTCACTTACGCACTGCTTATCTCCATTTCTTGGATGACACGTGCACCTTGGTGCTAGATGTCCAGCGTGTTGGCAAAAGGATGAACAAAGCTCACGTAAAAAAGAGAGTGGAAGAACATAGATTCCCGATGACCGAGAAGGAGCAAGGAACCTCGCGGTGGAGCGTCTGCACTCATAATATTTTATATTATTCAGCGATATAAAATAAACCAAATCTCTCCATATTCCTATACCATTCTATAGTGTGAGAATAACTTTGAATGTTACCTCCGTGGGACACCTAGTTATAGTATATCCAGCAGCCCGTATCGCTTCTCGCTCCTCATCCTTATAGCCTTCCAAATGTACCTTATATACACTTGCTCTTTGAGCAAAGGCCTCCCTAAGCACGCATTAATTTCCTGGGCATGCTTCTTTCTACTCAATGTTGCGTGCACTTTGAGCATGTTGGCAACTCCACTGCTAGCTTGCTGGCTCATCTTGCCATTGATGCTGACACATTGCAGCACTCCTACAAGGCCCAGAGATTAATTTGAGAACAAGTACCTCGAGGTTAATTTGACAAACATGCCTTATAGGTTGACAGAAGTCATATCACTTTTTTTGGAAAGATGTCGTGAAGTAACACGATAGACCTTCTTTCAAGCCACTTAACATGTGTTCAAAAAACAAAAATTATCAAAAAGTAATGCAATAGACCTTCGATTAACATGTGTTCAAGAAACAAGTACTCCTACAAGACCCAGAGGTTAATTTGAGAACAAGTACCTCGAGGTTAATTTGACAGACATGCCTTATAGGTTGACAAAAGTCATATCACTTTTTTTGGAAAGATGTCGTGAAGTAACATGATAGACCTTCCAAGCCAATTAACATGTGTTCAAAAAACAAAAATTATCAAAAAGTAACACGATAGAACTTCGATTAACATGTGTTCAAAAAACAAAAAATGTCAAAAATTACAAAATAAAGACCTCGCGACAGACCTTCGATTAACATGTGTTCAAAAAACAAGTACTCCTGCAAGACCCAGAGGTTAATTTGAGAACAAGTCCCTCGAGGTTAATTTGACAGACATGCCTTATAGGTTGACAAAAGTCATATCACTTCTTTTCGAAAGAGTTCGTGAAGTAACACGATAGACCTTCTTTCAAGCCAATTAACATGTGCTCAAAAAACAAAAATTATCAAAAAGTAACACGATAGACCTTCGATTAACATGTGTTTAGAAAACAAAAAATGTCAAAAATTACAAAACAAAGACCTCGAGGTTCAACTAATAGGACGGAGCACTATATACATTTAAGCCAATTAAATGTCTACAGTAACCCATCCCATTAGTTTTAACATCGAGTCCACTTCCCATTCGGTCACCCATCTGATGACTACTCCAGGCTCAGCACAGTTAACTTGGGAGTTCTATTGGATGAGCAATCGGTAGGGAAGCTGGTCCTTGCCGATATAGGAAGCCTCTTCGCATCCTTTATTGCATACCCGGTTGACCGCGTGTTGCCGCCCAATGGCCAATGCCACGTCCCCCGCGAATGTAGAAGCTTCCCTCCCTCGTCTAGCTGGTTCGTGTGTTTTCCCCTGTTTTTTGCCGCCTGCCCACCTATAGAACTACCTCGCGCCGGCCAATTCATTTCCAAACACCTAGGGAGGCGGTTGAACCAAACAAGTCTAACTTGTTTCTAGTGGGTACATTGACGTGGCATTGATAGGGTGTGATAGCTGACTCTGGCAAAATAATTGACTACCACGTTCGCATACATGAGCATGGGGCCCACTTGTCAGCGTGCTGGACGGAGGAAGGAACGCAAGACAAAATGGGTGCGAATCGATTGGCTCATGTATGATGACCACTGGACCAATCCACTCAGATTGTACTATGTTAAAAAATTCGTGCTAACACGGCCGATTATACTGTGAGCAGGTGACCCTGCGCTTGGCTCTTTGCCTCTTACAGAAGTCGAACAATGATGATGGTACTACAGTATAGATACTTCTGGCAATCTGACACCAAATGAACTGCTGCACGTCCACCGCCTGTATTAAGCGCACTATCGTTAAGCAAAAGCTTCTCCTCGTCCTGCGAGCCACCGCGCGCGCGTGTGAGCGAGGGAGAGGTCATACTAGAGTAGTAAGCAAAGCTTCTCCTTGTTTGCGAGTTGACGGGACACATCAAAAGTAGTGTATTAGTCTCCAAAAAGGGCTGACCATCTCCATGGCTACCATCTCGTGCTCCGTCATTCAGTGCGTGCACAATTCACGTTCCATTGAGAAAATAATGTTGCGTACGTGCCATAGAATAGAATAACTTAATTTATAAAAAACACGCCACCACATCATGATCAAACTTTGATTCGTCCACGCGTGGTTCCCATGAATAACTACTACACTCGCCAAATTATCAGGTGAGCTGCCTCTTCATACAGAAATGAGCTCACCGTGTACCCGCGCGTGAGTATTAGGGAAAGAGGCAAAGAGTACCTGCGTCGGTGCCTGCACCTCTTCTCTTCGTGCTCGTATTCCTCTTTTTCCGGGTGATTCGTGCACATACTCCACCTACGTTCGTGACCGTTGGTGAGTCTCTCCTACTATACTTTTTTTTGCGAGAACTCTCCTACTATACTTAACTCCATTTTCTTGCATGACACGTGGACCTGGATGCTGGATGTCCCACGTGTCGGCAAAACTTAGAAGAACGCTTTCCGACGACCGAGAAGGAGCAAGAAACCTCGCGGTGGAGTGTCTGGACTCTTTAATATTTTTATTCAGCAATATAAAATCTACCCAATCTTCTCCACAGTAGACCGAAAGAGTCTGAAACACGGCATCCCAGTGTAGTTACATCATACATGGCCAACCCACGCTATCACCATATTTCTTGGCCTCCGTGTCACACCTAGCTCTAGTATATTCCACCAGCCCGTGTCGCTTCTCGCTCCTCGTCTCTCTCAAAGTGCGGCGGGCTGGCAATTTTTGCCGTCTATTGAGGTCGGTTAACTCATCACTCGCTCCCACATATTAGCGACATGCCAAGAGCATTCTAAAAAAATTACTCTACTCTATTATTATGCTAAGAAGAGGAAGCGCTTTGACCGACGGAACAAACGAGACAGGCGTACCGTGCCGTGAGTTGGTCCAGTTTCTCATTTTGAACTTGTTTGGTGTAGTAGTAACACTTGGTTTTGCACCTTCATAGAATGATGAAAAAACCCGCTAAAAAGGCGCTTTGCTTTCTGCTAATCCCGTCAACCGTTCTTGTTTTATGCATTAAATTGGTAAGTGCCATAACTAAGATATAATTAACCAATGCATGTAAAACATTCTTGTTTATGTAGTACTCCACACGCATGCATGCGTTGCGATTAGTACTACGTACTCCTTCATCCATACGTATATATAGGGCCAAATGTATTCTTCGAGGTTGCCTTTGACTATTGATAAGATTTTTATAATTTGAAAATTATATCATTCGAAGATCCTTTCACGTATGAATTTGACAGTATGCTTTGAGAAACTTGCATGTCCTATACTGCTCCTGTTTGGATACTCTAACTTAGCTAGCGGTTAGACTAACTCGTGACTAACCCTGAACTAACTCTAGCCAAAGAGGTGTTTGGATGACAGGGTTAGATTGACAATAAATGCACTTGATGGAGAGAGAAAAATGATTTTTCAGTGGGCCCCAAAAGAACTAGCTCCAATTAGCACCACTTGGCTGGCGGGATAGAGAGAGGAAAGTGATTTTTCAGTGGGCCCAATGAGAACTAGCTCCAATTAGCACCTCTTGGGTGGGATAGTTTTTTTTGGTGGGTTAGGTGCAACTTGCTCCAATTTAACCCTCATGTTTGGATACTTTAGGGTTATTTGAGCCCCAACTAGCTCAAACTAACTCTAACCCATGGATCCAAACAGGGCCAAAGTTAGTCTCGGAAAACACATTAAGCCCTATATACATGGACAGACGGAGTACATGATACTAGCAAATGCTCACCATTAGTAGTAGTTCATTGGTTGGTTTCAATTTTTGATTCAGTTGCTGTGCTGCTACCGTCCAATATTCACGTGTGGTTGTTTCTAGAATAAAAAAAGGAGGTAGTACTTAATGTGGGAAAGGCGAAGTGATGGTTGCTTCGCCCGAGCAACTTATTACTCTGGGAATATTGGAGTACCAGCGGATTCAACGTAGAGAGAAATGATGGTTGCTTCGTCCGAGCAACTTATTGTGGCTAAGGTGGGGCTCTGTGATTTGACTGCTCACTAGTCATTATTATTGCGGCGCAAAGACCGGGGTGAATCTCCCCTGCAGTTGTGCACTCAATATTGCTGCATGGCAGGTGGAGCCGGATGAAGGATGTCCCACATGTCGGCAAAACAAAGTTGAATTGTTTCTGGCATTGCTATCAATCTTTCAGGATTTGTTTATATGTACGCATAATTTTCCAGCATAATGAAATTGTACTGTGATGCTATGAAGGTTTCAACTTTGGTTCCCGTAGAAAAAAAGGTTTCAACTTAGGATTCATGTGTCCTCTTGCCTCAAGATTGTCTCATTACAACATTCCATCAAATACAAATGAAACTACCATGGCTGCTAATGCATCTCAATGGTTCGCAGATCAGCGCCAATATTCACATCACAACTGAAGAAAAAGTTGTGAGAAGGTGTACAAATAAAGAAAAATATATAATTGATCGATGTTGTTCGTAGGCATGGCTCCGTTTCCTGGGCACAGTGTTCATTGGTTGGCAGCTAGTTTCACGCAACTCTGTAGCCAAGAAAGAGGTGTATGGAGGACATCACAATCCGATCATTTTGTGCAGTTCCACTAAAATCAAGCTGATCATCCCTGTTTGCAAAGATATCCAGTCAGTGTGATTACAATAATAGTGGAACTAGATGATGAAACATAACACACACAAATAGAAGCCGATCACCTCTGCGATCTCTCTTTAGGACTAACTACTTGTTGGAGAAGATTAGGCACGGAGTTGGGTGAGGAGGATAGCAAAAACAATCTCCCTTTCTGCAGTCCCACAGAAATGTAAAAACGTTGCCCGTGTGACATTTTGGCGGAACTGCACAAAACACTCTTAAGAAAAAAGTGATTTGTGCAGTTCACCAAAAGGTCGCAATAGCAACGAGGTGAAATGGATAGTCCTGTTTGCAAAAAGAGGTAGAAAGGAAACAATTACTGCCCAATAAGAGGAGTTGAAGACACATACGCCGACAAAAAAGAAGCATATTTCATGTCATAAGGGAAAGATAGCAGCATGGTGGTTTATCAAAAATGGTTTGAGGACGAGATTGCAAGATGGAAAGTACGCCGGCCGAGATACGTTTTAACCAAAGAACTAAAGAAGATCCACATGCAGGATTTTCCACATGCAGCAACATGGGAAGATGGGCAGTGGAGCAAGGCCGGAGGAAGCTGTACCTGAGGGTCGTCGGGATGTAACTAGGAGGGCGCCGGCGGCCGGGATCTGTCCATACTGCGGCAGCGAGCAAGTGGCGAAGGCCCTACCGCGCTGGAGCTTGGCCAGAGAGAACGGTAGGTACCGCAGATCGGGACGTGCTGCCTCAACACCGTCGAACGGAGAAATGATGCACATCCTCCCTTTCTGCCGGCGGACTGGATGCGGCCGGATCAGTGACCAACGGTGAGAGAGAGAGGCCACCGCCGCCTTGTGTGAGATAGTGTGACGAGAGACAAACCCCGGCAGGCAGGCTCCATTGTATGTAGTGGAGCGGATTTCTTTTTTTTCCGATGACAATCGTTTTATATTCTGTACGTGACATTGAGGAATATAACTTTATTTAATACTAACGCGTCAAGTCAAAGTTTGTTCTGTCTACGCGTGGTACACGACCCTCCTTCGAGTAAACAACCGCTACACGCGTCAAATTATCACGTGGGCTGCCTTTTCATACAGAAATGAACTCCACCGTGTACCCGCGCAGGTGTGGCCGGGAACGAGACGTGAGTACATGCGTGCACCTCTTCTTTACGTGCAGGTACGTACGTGGGTGGGTGTGAGAGAGATGGTTTGTGCGAAACAGAGGCAATGTGTCGATGATATCTCAACCAAAAAAATGTAACATATGCAATGTGTGTGAAACAGAGTCATGGATATATCATATATAGAGGGAGCGATCCACGAGAAGAGAGTGGAGGGATCATCAGCGTGAGATATCGATAGAATCGAAAACACGGATGAAGTGTGTGGGTGCGCGATCGATAAAGAGTGCCATCGAATTTGTGTTTGCCCATGTCAAAGATACAGGGGGGCTGGCCTACTAGAATGTGAGAGGGCAGAGGTGCAGTTTTGTCTCTGTGGCATGGATACCTACCTACAACATTCGACTATCGGTGTGTGTGTGGGGGGGGGAGGGGGCAGAGACCTAACTATAAAGAGGTAGATCAACTGGTATATGTGTGGAGAAGGAGAGAGACCTAGCTATGTTTTGAGGGAGATCGATCGGCATCCATGCATATGTGTAGCAGAGGAATAAGGTTGGGAGAGAGACAAAGGTAGAGTGTCGGAGGGTTGGTGGTGGAGTTGCTTCTCACAAATGGTGGGAGAGGCCGCGAGACAAATGGAGGGTACGAGTGCAATATCAATAAGAGAGGGGATGTCTACCTGTCTATGCACGTGTGTGTGAGAGACGGGTCGGGAGGTATGTAAGGATGATGAGGGGGGACGATATGGCTGTGGTAATCAGACGTAACTACATAGGAAGATCAATCGTCGTGTGTCGGAGAAAGGGAGAGACATAACTAGTGAGGTACGTCGATCGGTGTGTGGGGAAAAAGAATTATAGTCGACCTAGCTATACGTTGGGAGATCGGTAGGTATACATGCATGCATGTGTTAGAAGCAAATAAGGTCCAGAGAGACGGACAGGGGGAGCGGGGTGCGGCTAGGAGGTGGTGCAAGAGGCCTACTATGTCGAGGGGGGAGGAGTGTGCGAGCATGAGATCGATGAAAAGAGGGGCGGGAGTGTGCACATGCGTGCAACCGTATTGGACATAGGGGGCATGGACGATGAGAAGAGAAGAGGGGAAGTGTGTGTTTGTGGTTGGCACACTTGGCTAGAGAGGTATATCGACCGGTGTGTGCCGGAAAGAAGGAGCCGGGGGGCCTACACACACCATGGGTGAATGACCTAAAGAGAAATAACGAATGTGCGCGATGGAGGGGACGCTGAGGGAGGGTGAGAGGGGGGCGGGCGTGTGCATGTACGATAGAAAGTAAGCGCTAGCTACAAAGCGAAGAGGATTGTGTGGGTGTAAAGGACGAACAAAGATCATAATTCATTATAAAAAAGTGGATTCGGATATTTGAAGAAGATATCATAGTGTTTTAAACTGACGCATGCATGAATGAATATATATATAATGGTGATACGCATGGTGTGGTTATGAACATGTTATACTACATATAATATATAGAACATTGATTATAATTTGTGATAATGTGTGGCTTTTGCAGCTCAGGGCTAAATACTTGTCATAATGTAGGGGGCGGGGCACTATACTTTGTGTGATAAACACGGTGTACATATGGAACATGGTTTAGATTATGAAGATCTAGTTAGTACATCAAATGTACTGTTCTTTGGAATCAGCATCTAGCGTATTCAAAATTTTGAATTTGAGTTCATATAGTACACATAGTTCATATCTATCTCCATAGTAATCATGTGGTGTGTTGTTAAGATAATACACGAATGATGGTTTAAGTTGGCAACAATCATGATTGTAGAATCTTATTCAAATAGAGAAATGAATTCAAATTTAGTTCGAATTGCAGTGGTAGTATAGACATTTGGAATGCACTAAAATGTTGGTATGAGTAGGTTACATGCATTATACAGCCAGCGAAAAAATTTAATTGGACATAACATGGATTCATAGCTTTGAATAGCATTTGTACAGTAAAACGGGACAAGACTCTCTCTTTGTGTGGTGCGAATAGTTTTATTTTTTTCATTTTTTTCGTTGACGGAAGTGCGAATTGATTTGGTACGTACAATATTACACGTTAGGCTTGTCCCTAAAATTCAACCCGCGCCTTGTTATATCCCGAAAATTCAGATATCGTGCTCCCAAAACTCGCGCCTTCACAACCCGCGCCTTGCTATCCCGAAATTACAACGCGCGCGAAAACTCCCTCCAGCTGCCAAATCCCGACACGCAAAATCCCCCTTCTAACCCTGAGCCGAAAGGGCCGCTAGTTCAAATCGGTGGGGGTACTTTTGTAACACACCCTACATTTTGGACAAGCACGTCCCTAAGTCATGGTTCCCCCCTCCCATCACCTCCCATCACCTCCTTTTCGCCATTCAAAATCCCCATTCGAAATCCCACGCCGCCATAACCTCTCTGCAACAGCCACGAAACCCCACCCTCCTCCGTCCGCCACCCCACTACTGCCAAGCCGAAGCCTCTTCCCCGACGACATCGTCCACCGAAACAGCCTGACGTCCCTCATCCACCTCCTCGGATGAGGATCCGTTGTCGATCTCGTCGTCCCGCCGGTTAAGCCGCCCCGTCCTCCACCTCCAAGGAGCTGCTCCGATGATCGCCTCGTCTATCGTGGCTGATCCATCCCCACAGTGCCGCCTTAACCTGCTCCATCGGAACCGCAACATCCTCACCGACTCCTCGGACGAAGCCGAGGCCTACTCGGCGCCACCAAAGAGGTTGTACACTCATCGCATTGCACCTTCTCCTTAACTCGACCTCCCGGCGCCGATGGTGCTCCATCCCGCACCCCCATGGAACGGCTACCTCGAAGCCGGTGCCACGGGTGACATCTCCACGACGGCTCTCCCCCAGTGCGAGGCCCCTTCGATGGCGGCGTCCATACCAGCCGGATCTGCTGCTGCTGCTCCGGCTCTCACTCGCTCGCTCGCATTGCTACTTCTGCTCCAGCTCTCGCTCGCTCGCACTGCTACTGCTGCTCCAGCTCTCGCTCGCTCGCGCTGCTGCTGCTGCTCCGGCACTCGCTTGGTCGCGCTGCTGCTCTGCTCTTCCCCTTGCTCATTCTGCTGCTCTGCTCTTGATCTCACTCGTGCTGCTGATGCTGGTACACAGGCTGCTGCAGCTACATGAGTTGCTGCTCTGGCTCTAGTTCATGCTGCTCCTCCAGGCGCTGCTGCTCCGGCTGCTATCTGCTACTGTGTTCCTCGCCGATCGCCTACTGATTTAGATCACTGTTTCTCTACTACTAGTGCTCGAGCCGCCTAAACTACATGTGAAGTGCCTCTCTGCTACCAGTGCATTCAGTTTTGACAGTAACATTCAGATTCCACAGTAAATTTCAGTTTCTACAGTTAAGTTCAGAGTCAACAGCTTTTACGTCATCTGTTGTAGTCAGGTGTTTTTTGGTGATGTAAATTTTACATCTATCACTTTTTGGTAATGTATTTTACATCATCTATTGGAGATGCTATTAGAATCCAACTTGAGATTAACGATGTCTGACTTGTACTGCTTCAGCCTCGATGTCTTACGGCTCACCGGAGCTGCTCCAATGACGGAACCATCCATCACAACAGAGCAGTGCCCAGAACCCCCCTTAGCCACCTCTGCCGCAACTTCTTTAGTGACCAACCCAATGATGCTGAGGTCGACATGGCTACGGCAAAGAGGTTGTACACTTGTCGCATCACTTATTACTCTACATTCATGCCAATCCATTAGGGCTATTTTGGTTCAAAGGAAAAAGTTAAGGAAAAACATAGCAATAGGAAATTTTCCTATGGCACTCTACTATTCAATTATTCATGCATTTTGTTGAAAGGAATGGAGCAAAATATCCACCAGGACCTGCTATTTTATCGTCCTGTTCACCTCTTAGACTCCAAGTCAGGTCCAAATTAATGTTCAAACTTGAGTTTTAAAATTACTTGTGGGGCACATATCGAGGCAACAATGATTAGTATCTCTGTCTATTATCTGGTTCACCTAGGGTATGCCTATGTTGTTCATCTTGGGTGGGAAACAAATAGTAAAGCAATCATCATCTATCTTTTTATTAAATTAAAGCTATCATCAGCCTCCTATCATTATTTTTGGATCCATCCACTAGTTGTTACCATCACTCTAGATTTCTGCATGCTCTCCTTACATAATCTCACTATATTTTTTTCGTATGCATGTCAGATATTGTACACAGTCATGCTGAACATGTAGAGAAAAAGAGAAGAGTTTTGCGCGGCAATACAATGTCATGCAGACATCGCTCCATGGTGGGTTCAATGGCAAACCCTCCCCCCCCCTCTCCAGATTGTAATCCAGAGGAAGATATATATTCTGAGGCGGATTCAAATGTAGCTGACCACTCCTATTTACCCCCCAAGGTGTTTGCTATAACTTGGCATGATGATGTTGGTCATATCATGCATATGTTGCCTTGCAGTGCCTACTTTCGACATCATATATGTCATATGCTTAGTTTAGACATGTTTTGTAATGCCACCTATTTAGTTTCTATATCATATATGGGAATTATGCAGTCTCATCTCTTTTAGCCAGCCATAATATATGTGAAATATGCAATGCCATCCTGTTTAACCAGGCATCATATATTTGAATGATATCTTGCCCATCCTTTTCTTCATTACATTTCCATTTATCGACAATGTTTATACATTAAACTACTCTTCCTATGAATCAGCCATTTGAGTGGGTGATGGAAAAATCTGGAGTGAAAACAAGGTCTTCAGAGCAGACAGTGCTACCTGTCGAAGCAGATCTCTTGCTGGGTCCCAATAGCTCCTCAGAGATGGATTCAGAGACAGATGACCAGTCCTATTCCCCCACCGAGGTGTATGCTCTAACTTGGCACGGTTATACTGCTCATATCATGCATATGGTGTCTTGCATAGCATAGTTTAGACATCATATACAGAATATTCAATACCATGTTCTTAGTTCAGACATCATATATGCGAATGCCCTCTGCTTAGCATATAAATCACATATGTGAATTAAATCATGCGATCCTGATTACTTAGATAACATGTATGTGAATTATGTCATGCGAACCTGTTTCCTAAAGACATCATATAATTATCTCATGCCATCCTGTTTAGTTAGTCATCATATCTTTGAATTATGTCATGCTATGCTATCCAGTTTAGATAGACATCATATATGTGAAATTATGTCATGCTATCCTTTTTAGTTAAACAATATACATGTCAACTATTTCATGCCCTCTTTTTTCCACACTATCTATTGCATCTGTCTCTCATACAAGGTCTGTACATTCAACTATGTTTCCTGTTTATCAGCCATTTGAATTGGAGCGGGTGATGGCAGTATCTAGCGGAGTAAAAACATGGTCTTCAAATAAAACAGTGCTACCTCTTGGTGGAGATAGCACCCTGGTTGTACATGCATGAGAACCAGCCCTACCACACATAACCCAGACTCTCGCAGATTGTAACCCTACTGCGATGGACAGAGAACCAGCTTCACCCAATCTAACCCCAACCCCAGCAGATAGTAACCCAGTTCCTGTTGACACAGCACCATCTCCACCACAGAGCTCCCAAACAAGAGCAGTTAGTAAGGCAGCTCCAGTGCCCAAAGCGCCAGTACTACCACGGCGAACCCCAACTCCACCAGTTAGTACACCTATTCCTGTGGAGGAAGCACAACCAGCCATTCATAGTTTAACATCTATCGCATTTGATGTTGTTAAATCCTATGTGCGTATCTTCCCATCATGGAAATATTATACTGAAGATGAAGGAAAATGCCAGTTGCAGGTGTTCATCCAGGAGTTATGTGTAAGTAATGTTACTCATGGCAATTACTTTGCTTTGTCCCATACATTCTACCTCCATGATGCTTATAATACATCAAATTTTCCCATTTTTCTCTATAGAGAATGACCGATTTGGAAACTCAGGATGAGGTAACCTGTGCTAATACCTCTGCTATCTTCAAGAATGCTTGGTGGTAGTATCAGAATTACCAGAAGAAAACATACTTCACTGGCAAAGAAACTCATCAAATTCCCTTACGTTCTCCTGAGACACATTTACTGGACGATGACTGGGAACGCCTTGTTCTGTACTGGTCCCGAACCAAGAATGTGGTACGGTCTATGAGCTCACTTTTTATTTTTAAGTACTATATGCCTGCGTCTTACTGTACTCTGTTCGTGTAGAACAAGTACTTAAACCTGAAGAACAACTGTTCTCATTTAAGATTCCATTGCTATCGTGCATACTGCTTTGCTCTTGTATCACTATATTTACTCATACAAACTTATATTTAAATTGAAGGATCCAATCGAAACTCCAATGGCAGAACAGGTATGTCTACGCATGTTTCTTTAACAGGTTTGCTCTTATAAATAGCTCTGTTGATTTTAATTTCAATTGTGTATACAGTTGACTTCTCATATCATGCACATTACTAGCATCACAACAAAGCCAATAGTGTTGTTGTACATGTAGACCCATGGTACCCATCTGAAATCTTGTTGTGTCATGTAGTTTCCCACGCTTTGTATTCTTTCAGTGATGCTTTGTCTTGAACTGATATGATTTGAACCGTGTCTCTATTTTGATTTGGCAAGACAATGCAGTGACCATAGGACATAGATATATGTTTGTTTGATGCTTTTATTATGTACTAGTACTTGGCAATAGAAGACTTGGTAGTTTAATCCTGTCCACCTTACTAATGAACTGGTTCACGAAAATGAGTTTCATATACTAGTACATGCTAAACCTGTTATGTGTCTGCTTGTTTCTTCTTTTTGAATGCTGACAGAATATTGGGGAAGAGTGCCTTATTAAGCAATGGTAAATGAAGTAATGCAGATAAGGTTCAGGATAGTGAGACATCCTTGTTGGTCTCCAACAAAGCTGATAAAACAGCTAAGCAAAACTATCTTGAAGACAGTGAGACAACCCCAAAGTCCTGTCTTGGTGTAGTGTTCGAGTTACTGGCCACTACCGCTGGCACAAGCTATTCAAACTCACTGTCTGAATCAGTTTGGTTTTTTGAGTCTCAACTACAAGCTGAAAGACATCGATCAGCTGTGCTGCGACAAGAAGTCGAAGGACTGCGGAAGTCCCTGGATAATTCAGATGCATACTTTCTGGTGCAACAGCAAGCTTTGGAGGATTTCAGCGCCAAACAGGAGAAAGCTAATAAGCTTGCTAAGCTTATTGCCAGCATGGTGGATACCCAGGATAACGTTTCTTGAGCTCTTCTGAAGTTGTTTCAGTTATGGACTTGTTTTGCTGCCGCGTTTATTTGCACTGGTGGCCAATTTAGACGGCCAGTGTATGTAATATGCTGCTTTGTTCCCTATATTTGCACTGGTGGCGAACTTTGATGCCCAGTGGATGTAATAGGTGTAATAGCCATAATAGCCTAGCGTCAGTTGCTTGCTTATTTATTTCCTTATTGTCTTGTTTAGTTGTTTGCTTGTAGTCACTGCAGTTCTTTTTCCCCGTTTTTCTAGTGGCCACAATAACCTATTTTTATAACTAGGCCACAATAACCATGGCAAACACACAGACTGTTGTAACCATGGTCCTGCTACCTGCTGTAGTGACCATGGGCCTCCTACGGGACATAGGATCCAAGGGACTTCTATGGGGCGTAGGATACATGGGCCTTCTACGGGCCGCCTAATCAATGGGCCTTCTATGGGCCATATAATCGTTTCGCCAAACATGGGCCATACTATTCATGGACCAATAATGGTCTGCAAAATTGGCCATAAACGGGCTAGTGGAAATCGTCTGTTTATGGCCCGACCATAACGGGCCGTTAATAGGCCATATTTTATGACGCTATGAAAACAGCCCAACGTGTTAACCGGCTACAATCGGGCCAACTGTAACCACAAGCGGAACAGGCCAGTAATGGACCGTAAGTAACCAAATTCTGGAAATGAGCCCAAGAATAAATGGGCCCTTAGAAGGCCGAAAGTTAACACTGGCTGGAAACGGCCTATGGAATAATGGGCCGTTAATGGGTATAAAGCGATACATTGTTCATTATGGGCTAGTTTCACCTCGGGCCTTTAATGGGCCCAGAGTTACAAATGGCCTCGTATGGGCTGAAGGATGTCATGGGCCATACATGGGCCGGAAGTTACAACGGGCTGGAATCATATTGGACGGCCCAGATGACGCTACTGGGCCTAATTCGGATAGGCCATAACAGGCCATGAGTTAGCAGGCTGTAAATGGGCTATATGCGAACAGGCCGTTAACAGGCTTTTCATGGGCTGGCCTGCTACCTTTTGACCAAGTCTAACGGGCCGGCCTTTTCACCGGAATGGGCCTCTGTTGAGCCATGCCACGTGTCGATGTATCATAAGCGCCTCCGGTCCAATGAGTGGATGACATCTGTCCCAACGGTGAGCCGACACGTTGTTCCTCTGGCCATTGAGAATTTTACACGTGGAAAATCCACATTTGTCCGGGCTGTTAACGGATTATCGGATTCAAACCAGAACCCGATAGCTTAACGGCGACCCGTTACGATGGATGTCACGTGTCGGTTACCCTTGACGAAAGCACTTCCATGACGCGCCATTTATCGTCATGGAAGTGGACACTTTCATGATGATAATTTAGGTATTGTCATGGAACACTTCTACGACAACACAGGTATGACTATCTTGATTCTGTCATAAAATCGTCATGGATGTACATGCATGACCAAAAACGTGACCTACTGTGACAAACACGAATCATCATGGAAGTGTATTTTTCTGTAGTGATGGATGATGAAGAACCCCTTCGTGATCGATTCCCTCTCGGGTAGAGTGCCGGAAAAGGCCTCCAGATGGGATCTCATGGTTCTGGAACTTGCGGCGGCAGAAAAAGTATTTCGTGGACTCCTTTGTTGGTTTCACAATTTTAGAGAATTTATAGAGGTAGAGTTAGGTCAAACAGAGTGACGTGGGCCCCACAACACACAAGGGCGTGCCCTAGGCCCAGGGCGCGCCCTGGTGCCTTGTTGGCCCATGGTGCATCATCTCGTCTTCCCCCGAAGCTTCTAGTGTCTCTTTTGTCCAGAAAAAATCTCAAAAGTTTCGTGGCATTTGGACTTCCATTGGTACTAATATTCTGCGAAACAAAAAACAAGCAACTGGCAATGGGCACTAAGTTAATAGGTTAGTCCAAAAAAATGATATATAATTGCTAGAAAGTGTATATAAAACATCCAAGATTGATAATATAATAGCATGGAACAATAAAAAAATTAGAGATACGTTGGAGACGTATCAAGCATCCCCGAGCTTAATTCTTGCTCGTCCTTGAGTAGGTAAATGATAAAAAAATAATTTTTGATGTGGAATGCTACCTAACATATTCATCATATATTATTTTCTTTTGTAGCATGGATATTTGGACATGAATGATTCAAAGCAATAGTCTATAATTTGACATGAAAACATCAATACTCAAGCATATCAACAATCAACCATGTCTTTCAAAAGATCAATGCTAAAGAAAGCTATCCCTAGCCCATTATGCTCAATAGTGTTCCCTAGTTGGTGCTTCATTCTGAAAGTCTTCTCCTTAGTTTTTTCTATGGTAAATAGCCTCATAGCAGAAGATGGGCACCAGAGGCCTGCCAGGGGGCCCACAAGCTAACAGGGCGCACCCCTTGAGCTTGTCGCTGCCTGGTGGGCTCCCTCCTGGTATTTCTTTCGCCAATATTTTATATATACTCCAAAACAATTCTTCATAAATTTTCATGTCATTTGAAGTTGTGCAGAATAGCTATCTTTGTTGTAGCCTTTTCCAGTCCAGAATTCCAGCTGCCGGCAATCTCCTTCTTCATGTGAAACATGCAAAACAAGAGAGAAAATGCATAAGAATAGTACAATAAAGTGAAATAATGACCTAAAACATAATAAATAACAATAGGAAAACATGATACAGAATGGACGTGTTAACTCACCAACCTTAGACATCGCTTGTCCTCAAGCGAAAGCCAAAATTGATAATCATGACCACATGTTTAGAGAGAGAGAGAGAGAGAGAGAGGTGTTAATAAAACAGATTACAGACATGAAAGCATCATAATTATTATCATAGCAGCAATATATCATCATAAAACTTCTCATGAATTACTGATAATTCTTTAACAAGATGAAGTATGAATCATAAACTTCATAGAAAACTAACAAACTATGATCTCGGTCACTGAAACAATTGCAATTTATCATATTATCAGAAAGAGTCTATGTAAGAGCTTTATTTAGCAAGTTCACATACTCAACTATCATTTAGTCTTCTATAATTACAGAAACTCACGACATATTTATGGAGCAAAAGTTTCAGTCAAACACATAGGAAGATGGGGGTTGATACGTCTCCAACGTATCTATAATTTTTTTATTGTTCCATGCTATTATAGTATCAATCTTGGATGTTTTATATGCATTTACAAGCAATTAAATATCATTTTTTGACTAACCTATTAACTTAGTGCCCAGTGCCAGTTGCTGTTTTTTTGCCTGTTCTTGGTTTTTCAAAATATCAGTACCAAATGCCACGAAACTTTTTGGTGATTTTTTTCTGGACATAAGAGACCCTGGAAGCTTCGGGAGGGGACGAGAAGATGGAGCAGTGGCTTGTGGGGCCAATGTAGCTCCGTTTGACCTAACTTCGCCTGTATAAACTCTCTAAAATCGGGAAACCAATAGAGGGGTCCACGAAATATTTTTCTGCTGCCGCAAGTTCCTGCTCTCGAGAGATCCCATCTAGAGGCCTTTTCCGGCACTCTGCCGGAGGGGGAATCAATCACGGAGGGGCTCTACATCAACCTTGATGCCCTTCCGATGATGCGTGAGTAGTTTACCACAGACCTACGGGTCCATAGTTAGTAGTTAGATGGATTCTGCTCTCTATTTGATCTTCAATATAATATTCTCCTTGATGTTCTTGGAGTTCTATCCGATGTAATCACTTTTTGCCGATTTTCTGTTGGGATCCGATGAATTGTGAGTTTATGGTCAGATTATCCATGAATATTATTTGAGTTTTCTCTAAACTCTTTTATGCATGATTGTTATAGCTTCATATTTTTCTACGATATATTGATTTGGTTTGGCCAACTTCATTGATTTATCTTGCAATGCAAGAGGTACTTTGTAATGGGTTCGATCTTGCGATGCTCAATCCCAGTGACAGAAGGGGACATGACACGTATGTATCGTTGCTATTAAGGGTAAAAATATGGGGTTTATTCATGCATGAGTTTACTTAGTCTACATCATGTTATCTTGCTTAAGGTGTTACTCTGTTCTTTATGAACTTGATACTCTATACGCATGTTGGATAGCGGTCGACATGTGGAGTAATAGTAGTAGATGCATAATCATTTCGGTCTACTTGTCTCGGATGTGATGCCTATATACATGATCATTGCCTTGAATATCGTCATGATTATTTGCTTTTCTATCAATTGCCCAACAGTAATTTGTTTACCCACCGCATGCTATTTTCAAGAGAGAAGCCTCTAGTGAAAACAATGGCCCCCCGGTCTACTTTATCATATATTAAAAATCCTAAAAATACCTTGCTATAATTTTCTTTATTTTATTTTATATTTTTGTTCGATCTATCTATCTATCACCATACAATTTAATCTTGCAAATAACCTCCAAGGGATTGAAAACCCCTTGTTCGCGTTGGGTGCATGGATTTGTTATTTTGTGTGCAGGTGTTGCTAACAAGTTGTTGCGTGATTCTCGTACTGGATTGATAACCTTGGTTTCATAACTGAGGGAAATACTTATCTCTATTGTATTGCATCATCCCCTCCTCTTCGGGGAGCACCCAACGCAGCTCACAAGTAGGAGGAAGGATTTCTGGCGCGTTACCGGGGAGACATCATCAACATCTATCAAGTACCTAAGCATAAACTTTCGTCTCCTTGCATTTACTTTTATTTGGCTTTTCCTCTCGTTTTCATCTCCCCCACTTCTAAAAAGTTTTTACAAAAATTACAAAAATATTTTTGGTTTGCCTTTTTCTTGTTTGCTTCTTTACTTGCTTGTTATTTTGTTTATGTAGCCATGATGTCTCAAGAAAATTATCTTGATACCTCTTGTCATGAAATTCTGGCCGAAATCAAGAAAAATACTAAAGCCTACTTGTCTACACAATTTGGGCACAACATATTTTTTACCGAAGAACTCAAAGAACATTCTATTTTGTTGGACGCTATTGCAAAACAACTCGATGATGTTAGTGAAGAAGTTGTTAATCTTCAATCTCAAATTTCTATTACTAAAAATTTGCTAGGAAAATTTTTCGATGCGCAAGCTACTCTAGTAAATCAAATGGCAGCTAAGTCGGAATCTTTTGCACGTAGTAATGATGAGGATATTAAAATGATTGGCATTTCATCTATTGACTCTTTGTTTAGCAATATAAAACTTAATGAAAAGGGGACTGAAGAAGAGTCAACTATAGCTAGAAGGCGTCCCCATAATTCAAAGGGTGAAAAGCTTGATGATTTTTTTTGATAAAAGTGGGTTTGGAGAGGTACAAACTGTAACTAGTGATGTGCCCACTCTCTTGGATTACAAAGACTTTAATTATGATAGTTTCTCTTTGATTGAATGTATTTCTTTGTTTCAATCCATGCTAAATTCGCCCAACACTTATGAATAAAATAACGCTTTTACTAAACATATTGTAGAAGCAATGATGAAAGCCTTAGAAGAAAAGCTAGAACTAGAAGTTTCAATTCCTAGAAAATTATATGATGAGTGGGAACCTACCATTGAAGTTAAAATTAAAAATTATGAGTGCAATACTCTATGTGATTTGGGTGCTAGCGTTTCCACAATTCCAAAATCTCTATGTGATGTGCTAGGTTTTACCAATATGGATGAATGTTCTCTTAATTTGCACTTTGCGGATTCTACTATAAAAAAGCATTTGGGTAGAATTAAGGATGTTCTTATTCTTACAGATAGGAACTATGAGCCCGTGGATTTTATTGTACTTGACATTTATTGCAATCCGTCTTGTCCCATAATACTTGGTAGACCGTTGCCGTCATAGACATGAAAGAAGGGAATATAAAATTTTAGTTTCCATTATAGAAGGGTATGGAACAATTCCCTAGAACTAGAATTAAGCCACCATATGAATCAATCATAAGGGCCACCTATGAAACTAGAACCAAAGATGACAATACTTGAAACTTTGTATTATGCCTAGGTAGGGGCATAAAACAATAGCGCTAGTTGGGAGGCAACCCAATAGTTATCTTAATTTTCTTGTTTATTTTTTGTTTTCTTGTGTGTGCACAATTATGCTATTGTTATGATTGTGTTTTTATGTTTTAATTAGTGTTTGTGCCAAGTAAAGCCTTTAGGATGGTTTGGATGATAGTTTCCTTGATTTTGTGAAAAAAACAGAAACTTTTGCACCCAGTTCTGGAATTTTATAAATTCACAGAAACGTGCTCTTGCTTTGAATTTTTTTTACAAATATTTGATATACAAAATTCCCACGTTGTCCTAATTTTACAGAACTTTTGGAGTACAGAAGTATGGTCAATGTTCAGATTACTACAGACAGTTCTGGTTTTGACAGTTTCTATTTTTGTTGCATTGTTTGCTTATTTTGATGAATCTATGGATTGTATCGGGGGGTATAAGTCATGATAAAGTTAGAATACAGTAGGTATAATGCAATAATAAAATATGAATTGTTTTGCAACAATACTTAAAGTAGTGATTTGCTTTATTATACTAACGGATCTCACGAAGGTTTCGTTAAGTTTTGTGTGATTGAAGTTTTCAAGTTTTGGGTGAGATCATGATTGATGAAGGAAGAAGGAGTGGCAAGAGCCTAAGCTTGGGGTTGCCCGAGGAACCCCAAGGTAATATTCAAGGACTCCCAAGCAACTAAGCTTGGGGATGCCCCTAAAGGCATCCCCTCTTTCTTCTAACGACCATCGGTAATATTACTTGGAGCTATATTTTTATTCGTCACATGATATGAGTATTGCTTGGAGCGTCGTGTATTATATGAGTCTTTTCTTTGTTTGCTTTTTAGTTTGTCACAATCATCTTTGCTGGACACACCTATTTGATAGAGCCACACAATTATCATGATTTGTTAGAATGCTCTAAGTGCTTCACTTCAATTTTTTGAGCTAGGCAGTTGCTCTAGTTTTTCTCTTAAATCTTTTTGAGCACATCGGTGATTATATTTTAAATAAATACATGCACTCTCATGTTTCATTTATACTATTTTCACAGTTGATAAATTTTGAAGAAATACTTGCACTCTCATGCTTCACATATATTATTTTGAGAGTTGATAAATTTTGAAGAAATACTTGCATTCTCATGCTTCACTTATATCTTTTTGGGAGTTGATAATAATAATGGTAATTTGCACAAGATATGAATTTGATCCCAAAGTGATGAATATTCAAGAGGGATATAATAAAACTTTCATGAAAGATCATTGGATATGATAAGTTTGATTCCTTCCAATAGTTTTGCGATACGGAGATGATAATATGTGAGTCATGTTAGTGACTAATTGTGGTTTAGTAAGAATATTGGTGTTAAGGTTTGTGATTCCCTATGCAAGCACGTGAAGTCAATAGTTATGCAACGAAGTTATATCCTACTTATGGTGCATTATTCAGTGTTAGTTATGTTCAATGCGTGTTTATGACCTTTTTTTTTGTTGGTCGCTTTCTGGATCTATTTGCTAGCCTTCATTTTGTACTAAGCAGCAATGCTGTTTGTGCATCCAATTCCTTAAACCCAAAGTTGTGCCAAATGAGTCCACCATACATACCTATATACGGTATTTCCGGGATGTTCTAAGTAAATTTGCATGTGCCAACTCTAAATTTTCAAGATAATTTTCCGTTTTGTGTGCACATACTGCTCATGAAGCGGTAGGGGGTGGCCAATATTTTCCATGCTAGGTGGGTTATTCCCATGATGAGTGTTTATTCACTTGTCATTGCACGAGAGTGTGGCAGGTAATAGGGATGCCCAGTCCCAAAATGAAAAATGATAATAATATGATGATAATAATAAATTCCTTGGAAAGTGTTGGTATGGAAGGCACCCGTGGATACTGCTAGCCATGGATTGTGAAAGAATGGTGGAAAGGAAATAAACTTTATTTTCTATTTGGGAACCACCTATAATGTGTCTAGCATGGAAGATTATTGGGAATTCTCAGTCGTTTTCGTTGACAGGAAAAGCATGCCTCTCAAAAACTTTTATGCATTTTTATTTTTATTTTGAGTCTCCATATTCTCTTACAAATCACCAACTAGGGAACACTATTGTCATACTTATCCATTGGATGTAGCTAATATTGAGTGTGTTTCATGAATGGATCAATGATTGAGCATAATGGGCTAGGGATAACTTTCCTTAGCGTTGATATTTTGAAAGACATGGTTGCTTGTTAGTATGCTTGAGTATTGATGTCTTCATGTCAAACTATAGACTATTGCTTTGAATCATTCAAGTCCAAATGTCCATGCCACAAAAGAAAAGATTATATGATGAATATGATAGGTATCTTTCCACATAAAAAATATGTTTTTATCATTTACCTACTCGAGGACGAGCAGGAATTAAGCTTGGGGATGCTTGATACGTCTCCAACGTATCTATATTTTTTTATTGTTCCATACTATTATAATATCAATCTTGGATGTTTTATATGCATTAACAAGCAACTATATATCATTTTTTGGGACTAACCTATTAACTAAGTGCTCAGTGCCAGTTGCTGTTTTTTTGCCTGTTTTTGGTTTTTCATAATATTAGTACCAAACGAAGTCCAAATGCCATGAAACTTTTTGGTGATTTTTTTCTGGACATAAGAGACCCCGGAAGTTTGGGAGGGGACGAGAAGATGGAGTAGTGGCCCACGAGGCACTAGGGCGCGCCGGGGGGTAGGGCGCACGCTCGTGGCTCGTGGGGCCCACGTAGCTCCGTTTAACCTAACCCCGCCTCTATAAATTCTCTTAAATCGGGAAACCAACAGAGGAGTCCACGAAATACTTTTTCCGCCATCGCAAGTTCCTATTCTCAAGAGATCCCATCCGGAGGCCTTTTCCGGCACTCTGCCGGAGGGGGAATCAATCACGGAGGGGCTCTATATCAAACTTGCTGCCCTTCTGATGATGCATGAGTAGTTTACCATAGACCTACGGGTCCATAGTTAGTAGCTAGATGGCTTATTCTCTCTATTTGATCTTCAATACAATGTTCTCCTTGATGTTCTTGGAGTTCTATCCGATGTAATCACTTTTTGCGGTATGTTTGTTGGGATTCGATGAATTGTGAGTATATGATCATATTATCCATGAATATTATCTGAGGTTTCTCTAAACTCTTTTATGCATGATTGTTATAGCTTCGTATTTCTCTGTGATCTATTGATTTGGTTTGGCCACCTAGATTGATTTATCTTGCAATGGGAGAGGTGCTTTGTAATGGGTTCGATCTTGCGGTGCTCAATCCCAGTGACAGAAGGGGACATGACACGTATGTATCGTTGCTATTAAGGGTAAAAAGATGGGTTTTATTCTTGCGTAAGTTTACTTTGTCTACATCATGTCATCTTGCTTAAGGTGTTACTCCGTTCTTTATGAACTTAATACTTTATATGCATGCTGGATACCGGTCGATGTGTGGAGTAATAGTAGTGGATGCAGAATCGTTTCGATCTACTTGTCTCGGACATGATGCCTATATACATGATCATTGCCTTAGATATCGTCATGATTATTTGCTTTTCTATCAATTGCCCAACAGTAATTTATTTACCCACCGTATGCTATTTTCAAGAGAGAAGCCTCTAGTGAAAACTATGCCTCGGGTCTACTTTATCATATATTAAAAGTACTAAAAATACCTTGCTGCAATTTCCTTTTATTTCTTTTAATTTATATTTTTGTTTGGTCTATCTATCTATCACCATAAAATTTAATCTTGCAAATAACCTCCAAGGGATTGAAAACCCCTTGTTTGCGTTGGGTGCAAGGATTTGTTATTTTGTATGCAGGTGCTGCTAACGAGTTTTTGCGTGATTCTCCTACTGGATTGATAACCTTGGTTTCATAACTGAGGGAAATATGAAATACTTATCTCTACTGTACTGCATCATCCCCTCCTCTTCAGGGAAAACCCAACGCATCTCACAAGTAGCAGAGGCTTATAGTTTTGCCTCCGAACTTAATTACCTCGAGGGTAATGTCAAAAATAATAACTCATGATTACCTACATCCAACTGGATATATATGCCTAGATCTTACCCCACCACATGATGCTTACCAAGAGAAAAAGAATAAAAATGGAATAGAGAAGGATAATATTGACTCTTACATAAAAGTAAATACATAAAGTAAAATATAGGCCCTTCGCAGAGGGAAGCACAGGTTGTCATGCGCTTTTTATTTTTGGATGTGCAAGCTTTTAATGCAAGGGAACGTCACTTTATATTGCCCCTTGTGATAGCGGCCTTTATTATGCAGTCTGTCGCTTTTAGTTGTTCACCATCACAAGTTTGTACAAAGCTTATTTTCCCTTACAATAAAAGATCATATATATTTAGGAGCAATTTTTATTGCTTTTGCAGCGATGACAACTTACTTGAAGGACCTAATGCAATAAATAGGTAGATATGGTGGAATCTCATGACATGAAACTGGGTTCAAGGGTTTTTTGGATGCACAAGTAGTATCTCTAGTTAGTGCAAGTTTTGGCTAGCAAAAGCTTATGAGCAAGCACCACATGTTAGAGGATCCATGACAATCTAACTTCTATGTGAATATAAGCAAACATAACTCATTATGTTGTCTTCCTTGTCTAACGTCAACTAGTTAACATAGAATATTTAATGGGGGCTCACAGTCATAAAATATGTCCATGATAGTATATTTATATGTGAGACCTCTCTTTCTTTATTAATTTTCATGAATTGCATCAATGACCAATGTTATGTTTGTTAACTTCCAATAAATTTCATCAATTATACTTATTTTATGCGAAGTCATCACTCCCCATGGGATTAGCATATGATCTGTTTATTCTTTTTGTTTCTTAAATTGAAACAAGAAAGTAAAACAACTCAACTCAAAACTACTCTTTATTATATAACTCTCACACTCGATTACATAGATAGATAGATTTCGAAACAAGCACTCAAAACTAGATCATTGTAAACCTTTATTCTTCTAAATCATGAAATAACTAAGGATCAAACTAAGATAGATAACCATAATAAAAGTGATGGTGATACGATACTGGGGCACCTCCCCCAAGCTTGGAACAAGCCAAGGGTGGTGCCCATACCCGTGTACTCAAGTTTCTTTCTTCGGTTATAATGGTGATGAGGAGGGAGTAATTTTCTTGGCGATGATTCCCCTTAGAGTGTGAATCTCCTTAAGCTCACTAACTTCCTTTTTAAGATCTAAGTTCTCCTTGCGGAGCTTGTTGGTGATGGTTAGTGCATCATAAACCAAAGGGTGCAATTTGGTTGTGAAGGAAGAAGCAACATCACCGTACGCACAAAGATAAGGGGGCAAATCGAGTAATGGAAGGTTTAACCTTATTTGGCAAACTTGACTTTTTCAACTCCACATGCATATCTCCTTGCTGAGGTAAGGGTGTTTCCTTTTCTTCTTCACTCGAGGACTCCATCCTTTTCGGATCGGCATCCTCCTCCTCATCTGTAGTCCACCCATTTATATGAGTCAACCTCCCCATAAATTCTATGGTCGGGGGTGATGTGCGAAACGTAGCTCTCCCCGTCTGACTCTTGGGATGACATATTGATCTCAGTCTGCCAGAAAAACAACCCAAAACAAGAACAGAGGAGAAACTTGCGATACAGTGGTCAAAACATCCAAGAGTATGTATAATGAACTTTTCCCATGCTGGACAAGTAATATGTGATGGTGTAGTGAGAACCACGGTCCCACTAACCTTCTAAACATGGATCATGCTAGTCTAGAGTTGTTGCATAAATCATTCCAGTAAGCGCTACATCCGCCAAGCGTTACGCCGGCAAGCAAGACCAAGGACGCATCAGGAAGGCGCTTCTTCCCGGTTGTGCATCTTCTCGGCATCGAGAAGTATTTTAGAAGGCCAACAAGCTACGTACTGGCAAGCAAGGATCTGGCAAGCTCCATGCCGGCAAGCCCCCACTACCTTTTCACCACTACACCTCAGCGACCAGCCAGTCGCTTCTCAATAGGTGTCGAGCGGGCAGGTGGTTAGGTGAGGCTTGTCGGGCACGTGGCAGCTCGCTGCCTGAGGATTACCTTTATCGACACCCGTCCATGTTCGTGTCATAGCCACATTCTACCACCCTATGTAATGACTATTTTGCCACGGTGGTGACCCCTTCATCTATAAAAGGAGGTCCATGGCTTCCTTTACAAAGGTTGACACCTTGTTCATTTACATGCATAGCCGCACTTCTCGCGCACATTTGCAGGCAAACTACGCTCCTTATATTTGAGCATAAACACTTCCAATACAAATGAAGCAGGACTAGGGTTTTACACCTCACGGTGGCCCAAACCTGGGTAAATCCCGTGCGTAGATTTTTTTCCTGCTATTTGTGCTTGTTGAACTCCCCAGTCGAACTACAAAGGGACTTTGATAATCCCATAGATCGTCGTACGCACGACATCTTTGGCGCGCCAGGCAGGAGGGTCGCTTGCGTGAACCTGAGTTAGTAGTCTACGCGTCAGCTTCATCATCTTCTTCACTGCTCATGGCGCCAGATGTCGCTTGAACTACGTCGATATTTCCCCAAAGAGGAAGGAATGATGCAGCACAACTATGGTAGGTATTGCCCTCAGTTATGAAACCAATGTATCAATCCAGTAGGAGAACCAAGCAACACTATGTAAACGGTTCCTACACACAAAGAACAAATACTTGCAACCCGACGATTAGGAGGGGTTGTCAATCCCTCTATGGGTAACGGTGCCATAAATTGTCAAGTTAATGGCATAAAAAATGTGTACATTGGATAAATAGATCTCGATAAAACACGAAATAAAATAAATAATAAAAAAGTGCAGCAAGGTATTTTTGGGTTTTTAGAATAATAGATCTGAAAACAAAAGCAAATAAAAATATATCTCAAAGCAAGTATGATAAAGAATAGACCCGGGGGCCGTAGATTTCACTTGTGGCTTCTCTCGAGAAAGTAGCATACGGTGGGTAAAGAAATTACTGTTGGGCAGTTGATAGAAGATCGAATAATTATGACGATATCCAGGCAGTGATCATTATATAGGCATCACGTCCAAGATTAGTAGACCGACTCCTGCCTGCATCTACTACTATTACTCCACACATCGACCGCTATCCAGCATGCATCTAGTGTATTAAGTTCATGGAGAAACGGAGTAATGCAATAAGAACGATGACATGATGTAGACGAGATATATTCATGTAGAAGTATCCCCAATCTTGTTATCCTTAATACCAACGATACATGCGTGTCTTACTGCCCCTTTTGTCACTCGGAAAGAACACCGCACGATCGAATCCATCACAAAGCACCTCTTCCCATGGCAAGAAAAATCGATCTAGTTGGCCTAACTAAACCAAAGATTCGAAGAAGAAATACGAGGCTATAAGTTATCATGCATATAAGAGATCAAAGAAAATTCAAATAACTTTCATGGATATAGATCTGATCATAAACCCAAAGTTCATCGGATCCCAACAAACACACCGCATAAAAGAGTTACATCAAATAGATCTCCAAGAGACCATTGTATTAAGAATCAAAAGAGAGAGAGGAAGCCTTCTAGCTACTGCCTACGGACCTGTAGGTCTATGATGAACTACTCACACATCATCGGAGAGGCACCAATGAGGATGATGAACCCATCCGTGATGGTGTCTAGATTGGATCTCGTGGTTCTGGAACTTGCGGCGGCTGGAATTGTGTTTCATCGACTCTCCTAGGGTTTCTGGAATATTTGGGTATTTATAGGGTGAAGAGGGAGTGCGGGAGGACACCGAGGTGGGCACAACCCACCAGGGCACGCCTGGGGTCCTGGGCGTGCCTTGGGGGGTTGTGCTCCCCTCGGACCTCCCCTCTGGTACTTCTTTGGCCCATCTTGTGTCTTCTGTTCCAAAAAAATTCTCCAAAAAGTTTCGCTGCGTTTGGACTCCGTTCGGTACTGATATTCTGCGAAGTAAAAAACAAGCAAAAAACAGCAACTGGCACTGGGCACTATGTCAATAGGTTAGTCCCAAAAAATGATATAAAGTTGCTATAAAAAAATTGTAAAACATCCAAGAATGATAATATAACAGCATGGAACAAGCAAAAATTATAGATACGTTGGAGACGTATCAGCATCCCCAAGCTTAGTTCCTACTCGTCCTCGAGTAGGTAAATGATAAAAACAAAATTTTTGATGTGGAATGCTGCCTAACATGTTCATCACATATTCTTTCCTGTTGTAGCATGGACATTTGGTCTTTTATATGGTTCAAAGCAATAGTCTAGTTTTGACATGAAGATTTCAATACTCAAGCATATCAACAACAACCTTGTCTTTTAAAATATCAACACTAAAGAAAGTTATCCCTAGCCCATCATGCTCAATCATTGATCCATTCATGAAACACACTCGCATATTAGCTACATCCAATGCTCAAGTACGATCATAGTGCCCCTTAGTTGGTGCTTTATAAGAGAAGATGGAGACTCAAATAAAAAATTGCATAAAGTAAATAGATAAGCCCTTCGCAGAGGGAAATAGGGATTTGTAGAGGTGCCAGAGCTCAAAGCTTAAATTGAGAGATATTTTTTTTTTGAGAGGCATACTTTTCCCGTCAACGAAAACGACCGAGTAATTCCCAACAATTTCGATGCTAGATATATCATAGGCGGTTCCCAAACAGAAAATAAAGTTTATTCCTTTTTCCACCATTCTTTCACAATCCATGGCTAGCTGTATCCACAGGTGCCTTCCATACCAACACTTTCCAAGGAATTTATTATTTGACAACATAAAGTAAATTTCTTTTTCATTTCGAGACTGGGCATCCCTATTACTGCCGTACTTTCGTGCAATGACAAGTGAATAAACACTCATCTTGAGAATAACACATCTAGCATGAAAAATATTGGCCACCCCCTGCCACTTCATGAGCGCTACGGGCACACAAAAAGGAAATTTATTTTGAAAATTAGAGATGGCACATACAAATTTGCTTAGAACGGCACGGAAATACCGCATATAGGTAGGTATGGTGGACTCATCTGGCAAAACTGGGTTTAAAGATGTTGGATGCACAAGTATTTCTACTTAGTACAAGTGGAGGCTAGCAAAAAGATTGAGAAGCAACCAACCAAGAAACGAAAAATCACATAAGCGAGCATTAAGCATAACTAACACCGAATAATCCACCACAAGTAGGATGTAATTTCATTGCACATCTATTGACTTTCATGCTTGCATAGGGAATCACAAAACTTAACACCAATATTCTTACTAAAGCATAATTACTCACCAACATGACTCACATATCACTATCATCATATCTCAAAACTATTACGAAGAATCAAGTTTATTTTGTCCAATGATCTTCATGAAAGTTTTTATTATATCCCTCTTGAATATCTATCACTTTGGGACTAGTTTCATATATCGCAATTGCTTTTGACAAGCTCAAACAAATCTAAGTGAAGAACATGAGCATAAAAAATTTCTTCTCTCAAAATAATATAAGTGAAGCATGAGAGAATTTCTTCAAAAATTTACTAACTCTCAAATAAATCTAAGTGAAGCGTGAGAGCATTTCTTCAAAAATATGAAAGCACACCGTGCTCAAAAAGATATAAGTGAAGCACTAGAGCAATTCCATAGCTCAAAAAATTTAAGTGAAGCATATAGAGCAATTCTAACAAATCATAGCATAATTTTGGCTCTCTCAAATAGGTGTGTCTAGCAAGGATACTTGTGAAAAACTAAAAAGCAAGACAAGCAAAGACTCATATAATACAAGACGCTTCAAGCAAAACTCATGATATGTGATGGATAAACATATAGCTCCAAGTAAAATACCGATGGTCGTTAGAAGAAAGAGGGGATGCCTTCCGAGGCATCCCCAAGCTTAGTTGCTTGGTTCTCCTTGAATATTAACTTGGGGTGCCATGGGGAATCCCCAAGCTTAGGCTCTTTTCACTCCTTATTCCTTCATCCATCGCAATCTCACCCAAAACTTGAAAACTTCAATCACACAAAACTTAACAAAACCTTCGTGAGATCCGTTAGTATAAGAAAACCAATCTTTACTTTAAGTACTATAGAAAACCCATGCCAATTTTGTTATTGCATTATATCTACGTTATTCTAACTTTACCATGGCTTATACCCCCCGATACAATCCATAGATTCATCAAAATAAGCACACAATGCAAAGAAAACAGAATCTATAAAAAACAGAACAGTCTATAAAGATGCGAATTGTTCTCATACTTCATTAACTCCAAAATGTTGAACATATTGGAAAACAGAGCATATTTTTATATCAAGCTTGTGTAAAAAATTCAGAATTTTTCTTCGCTTCTGTGAATTTAAACAATTCTGTTACTGGACGCAAAAGTTTCTGTTTTTCAACAGGATCAAATCAACTATCACCAAAGCTATCACAAAGGCTTTACTTGCCACAAACACTAATTAAAACATAGAAAACACAATCATAACAGAGGCATAATTGTGCAAACACTCAAGAACAGAAAGAAAAAGGCAAAAATAAATTTTATTCATTGGGTTGCCTCCCAACAAGCGCTATCGTTTTATGCCCCTTAGCTAGGCATTGATAATTTTGATGATGCTCGCATGAAAGACAAGAATAGAAACACAAAGAGAGCATCACAATACATGTGACAATCACATTTAAGTCTAACATACTTCTGATGCATAGGGATTTTATAAGCAAACAAATTATCAAGACAATAAATATATAGCATATGCAAGGAAGAAGAAAGAAACAATAGCAATCTCAACATAACGAGAGGTAAATTAGTAACATGAAAATTTCTACAGCCATATTTTCCTCTCTCATAATAATTACATGTATGATCATAATCAAATTCAACAATATAGCTATCATATAAAATTTTCTCTTCATGATCCACATGCATAAAAGTTTTATAATCTTCCAAGATAGTGGGATTAACATCAACTAAAGTCATGACCTCTCCAAACCCACTTTCATCAAAACATTCGTAAGATTGAACACTCTCCAAATATGTGGGATTATTTTACCTAAAGTTGATGCTCTTCCAAACCCACTTTCAATATTATTTCAAACATTATTATCAATATTGTATTCATCATGAGGCTTAAATAAATTTTCAAGATCATAAGAAGAATCACCCCAATCATGATCATTGCTATAAGTAGTGGACATAGCAAAATTAGCATCCTCAAGCTTGGGGTTTTGCATATTATTAACATAATTGACATTAATAGAATTTATAGTAAAATCATTGCAATGATGCTTTTCATTCAAGGAGCTATCATGAATCACTTCATAAATTTCTTCATCACAATTTTCAGATTCACGAATCTCAAGCAAAACTTCATAAAGATAATCTAGTGCACTCAACTCACTAGCAATTGGTTCATCATGATTGGGTCTTCTAAAAAGATTAGCAAGTGGATGGGGATCCATATCAATAGATTTTTAGCAAGCAAAGATGCAAGCATATAGAAGTCACATGGCAACACAAGCAAATAAAAGATCAAACAAGAAAAAGGCAAACGGAAATAAGGCGAATAAAAAGGCAAAAAAAAAGTGAAGTGGGGGGAGATGAAAACGAGAGGTAAATGGAAAATAATGTAAATTGCAAGGAGATGAGATTTTTGATTAGGAACCTGATAGATGTTGATGATGTCTCCCCAGCAACGGTGCCAGAAATTCATTTTGATGTAGCTTGAACTACGTCGGTATTTCCAAAGTGGAAGGGATGATGCAGCACAACTACGGTAGGTATTTCCCTTAGTTATGAAACCAAGGTATCAATCCAGTAGGAGAACCAAGCAACACTATGTAAACAGTACCTGCACACAAAGAACAAATACTTGCAACCCGACGATTAGGAGGGGTTGTCAATCCCTCTACGGGTAACGGTGCCAGAAATTGTAAAGTTGACGGGATAAAAATTGTGTACATTGGATAAATAGATCTCGATAAAACGTGAAATAAAATAAATAATAAAAAAAGTGCAGCAAGGTATTTTGGGGTTTTTAGAATAATAGATCTAAAAACAAAAGCAAATAAAAATAGATCTCAAAGCAAATATGATAAAGAATAGACCCGGGGGCCGTAGATTTCACTAGTGGCTTCTCTCAAGAAAATAGCATACGGTGGGTAAACAAATTACTGTTGGGAAATTGATAGAAGATCGAATAATTATGACAATATCCAGGCAATGATCATTATATAGGCATCACGTCCAAGATTAGTAGACCGACTCCTGCCTGCATCTACTACTATTACTCCACACATCGACCGCTATCTAGCATGCATCTAGTGTATTAAGTTCATGGAGAAACAGAGTAATGCAATAAGAACGATGACATGATGTAGATGAGATATATTCATGTAGGAATAGCCCCCATCTTGTTATCCTTAATGGCAACGATACATGCGTGTCTAGCTGCCCCTTCTGTCACTGGGAAAGAACAGCACACGATCGAACCCATCACAAAGCACCTCTTCCCATGGCAAGAAAAATTGATCTAGTTGGCCTAACTAAACCAAAGATTCGAAGAAGAAATACGAGGCTATAAGTAATCATGCATATAAGAGACCAAAGAAAACTCAAATAACTTTCATGGATATAGATCTGATCATAAACTCAAAGTTCATCGGATCCCAACAAAGACACCGCAAAAAAGAGTTACATCAAATAGACCTCCAAGAGACCATTGTATTGAGAATCAAAAGAGAGAGAGGAAGCCATCTAGCTACTGCCTACGGACACGTATGTCTATGATGAACTACTCACGCATCATCGGAGAGGCACCAATGAGGATGATGAACCCCTCCGTGATGGTGTCTAGATTGGATCTCGTGGTTCTGGAACTTGCGGCGGTTGGAATTATGTTTCGTCGACTCTTCTAGGGTTTCTGGAATATTTGGGTATTTATAGGGCGAAGAGGCGGTGTGGGAGGCCACCGAGGTGGGCACAACCCACCAGGGCGCACCCTGGGGAGTTGTGCTCCCCTCGGGCCTCCCCTCTAGTACTTCTTTGGCCCATCTTGTGTCTTCTGGTCCAAAAAAATTCTCCAAAAAGTTTCACTGCGTTTGGACTCCGTTTGGTACTGATATTCTGTGATGTAAAAAAACAAGCAGAAAATAGCACTGGCACTGGGCACTATGTCAATAGGTTAGTCCCAAAAAATGATATAAAGTTGCTATAAAATGATTGTAAAACATCCAAGAATGATAGTATGACAACACAGAACAAGCAAAAATTATAGATACGTTGGAGACGTATCAGCGCCCAAGAAGAAGGGCGCAACAGCGGGCACTCCATCTACGTCCAAGCTACCGACGCCGACAGCTACGCATGTAGGCGACGACGGATGATGCGTCGGAGGTGATGGAGGCGGACAAGCTTCGAACCCCTAAAGTTAAGTTCTAACACCTTAATTGCTATATAATGTTTAGTCTTTTGCTCGAATGGCATTTTTGTATAACCTGTGCACAGAGGAGCGCTTTCAGAATATTTTGCGCTCTTGCTGGTTCAAGTCCGCTTGACAACACCTATGCAGTTGCGTTTGTTCTCGAAGCGTTAAGCTTTCGAGGAGGCGGCGTTCTCGATAGGCTGCTAACTAGGACCCGATCCTAAGCGCCATTGACTGGAACGTGTGTGAATGGAAAGCATTCCGGCAAGCGTAGGGAATAATTGTACGAAAATATAGTTATTCAAGGAAAAGGCTTAGTAAGTCTTTATTCTTTTTAAGATTTCTGTTTATATGTGACCCGTGCACTATGGAGCCTTCTCGGGAGCTAGTTGCGCTCCTAGTTGTCTTGAGTCCGCTCGGCAACGTGGGCAGCTGCATTAGGATCGGGAATGTAAACCTTTTCGGGAGGCGGTGTTCCTGGCAAGCTGCTAAGGGCATGTTCCCTGAAGCGCTGCCGACTGGAGCAAGCGCACCGAGAAGCATTCTGGCAAGTGTAGGGAATATTTAGCAGAAATCAAAACTTACACATGAGTTAAGTGCGAATCAGATGCTAATTAACTTTATGTGTCAAAAACGATGTTGCGGCATTTTTGTGCCCAAGTCAGTGTTGCAGTTATACAAGTAGAAGATTACCTTCATGGTTTCCTGAGATCAGTCTTTCGGGGAACTGGCCATGGTATCGAGAACCACGAGTTCTCTACTGAGAGACGGAAGCGATCTTCCCGCCATAAGCATTCTTGGAATTGATTTTCTAGAAAACTAAACCCAGGGCTCCCACAATATCGAGAACCCCGAGTTCTCTACTGAGGCTGGAAATGACTTTTCCTTCAGAAGCCTTCCCAGGAACAACTTTCCCAAAAATATGCATTCCATGATGCCAGCAAGCACTGAGCCTGCGAGCAAAAGATCAAGACCCGACAAACGCCGGTGATACCGCAAGTAGGGTCCCATTCTAGCATCGAGGTCTTTGAAGTTCTCTGCAGGAGACGAGCCCAAAGATAGGCTCGGGGGCTAGCAGCTTTCACAAAGGCAATCTCTCCGGAAGATGCCTTCCCGGAGATGATATTTTTGGAAGAAGGATGCGACAATCATGAATCCTGCCATGTTTGGTCCCACCTCCAGCATCGAGATCCTTAGAGTTCTCTGCTAAAGTTGGTCCCAGGGGCTCCTGATGGTGTAGTGAAAATCAGGGTCCCACTAACCTTCTAAACATGGGTCATCTAGTCTAGATTTGTTGCATAAATCATGCGGGCAAGCGGTACATCCACCAAGCGTTACACTGGCAAGCAAGACCAAGGACGCATCAGGAAGGCACTTCTTCCCGGTTGTGCATCTTCTCGGCATCGAGAAGTGTTTTAGAAGACTAACAAGCTACATGCCGGCAAGCAAGGATCCAACAAGCTTCGTGACGGCAAGCCCCCGCTACCTTTCCACGGCTCCACCTCAGCGACCAGCCAGTCGCCTGTTAATAGGTGTCGAGCGGGCAGATGGTTAGGTGAGGCTTCTCGGGCATGTGGTAGCTCACCGCCTGAGGATTACCTTTAACAACACCCGTCCGTGTGCGTGTCATAGCCACATTCTATTACCCTATGTAATGACTATTTTTCCACTAAGGTGACCCCTTCATCTATAAAAGGAGGCCCATGGCTACCTTACAAAGGTCGACACCTTGTTCATTTACACACGTAGCTGCACTTCCCACACACCTTTGCCGGCAACCTGCGCTCCTTGTATTTGAGCATAAACACTTCCTATACAAATAAAGCAGGAGTAGGGTTTTACACCTCACGGTGGCTCGAACCTGGGTAAATCCCATGCATAGATTGTTGATTCTGCTCTTTGTGCTTGTTAATCTCCCTAGTCGAACCACAAGGGGACTTTGACAGTCCCATAGATCATCATACACACGACAATCTAGGAGAAAACAAAGTCAGGTAAGTCCATGGGGGAGCCACAAGTTCACACGACGTACCCTCGGGGTAGGGCGTGCCCCCCAAGCTTGTCGCTCCCTCATGCACTTTCCTCATTGTTTATTATTTTTCCTAATTTTTTATATATTCTGAAACAAACAAAAAGTACTTTTCAGGAACTTTTGGAGTCAGTTTACTTACCGTACCATGTACCTACTCCTTTTCAGGGTTCTGGAGCATTCCAGAAGGTCTCCTTGATGTGCTCCTCCAGTGTCATCGTTTGAATAATATTAGTTTGAACATTCATGGGCATACCTGAGATATAATTGTTGGTGCAATGATAGGCCCCTTATGTTTTGGAGTTTTTTGACATAAACAGTATGGGACTTATGTGTTTGCTAGTGCACACAGAGTAACAGGTCCCTGAAGTAACAGGTCCCTGCGTGTCAGCGAAGGTTATCACCGAAGATAAAGCTAACAAGAGTGACCCCTAAAAATTGCTGAAGTTTAAGCAATTTGTTCAGTGCATGTTCGAAGCAAATGACTGCACTCAAGGAAGAACGAAGACGAAGTGAAGACGTAGCATTTATTTTATTGTTCTTCTTCTTTCATTGATTCATAGGACCACCGTACTATTACGAGGGGTGTAGCGTTCGAAGCTTTGGTTCTCTGATGCTAAACCCAAAACCTATGAAAGCTGTGAGAGAAATCTCTTTGTGCTCCGAGCAAATACTTGCCAGCAAGAGACTGTGATCTTCTTTGCTGCGAGAGATTTGCCTCGGACCGAGGAGTTAGCATTACTTGTTCCTCAAGTAATGTTATCGTTGCTCTAAAATCCGACCGTTGTGAACGTGTCGGTTGGCCATTGGCTGGACCTCGTGTCCAAAATGGTCATTTCCCATCTGGGAAGGCTACGGCTATAAATAGCCACCCCGCGTCGGCTTTGTCTGGTGGCTACTCCGTTTGATTCTGAGAAGTTTGTTGAGCAACCCACTCTCTGAGCGATTTGAGTTTAAAATCCACCGAGAGAAAAACCCTAGAGCCGAAGAATTAGACAGTGGTTCAGCATCACTGGAATCTAAGTTTAGTACGCTCCGCCTATTATTCTTGAGAGCTGCAAACTCTCTAGACGGTTAGGTTTAAATTTCTTCAGAGACCAAGAGTGATTGTGGTTCTCGAAGAAGAAGTTTGTAAAGGTTCAGAGATCGCCTTCAAGTATCTACCATGAGTGATCGGCATCGGTTGACGAATTTATTGTTGAGGAGAATAGGGTGAAGAGAGTTTATCATCCGTGTTAAGTCACAGCCCCTCCAACCAGACGTAGTCCTTGTGCAGAAGGACAAACTGGTCGAACAAATTCCTTGCCGCCATCGAGCATCATCGGTTATCTCTGTCACTCATGTTTATTTTCGATGCGTTTTCATTCGTATGATTTACTTCGATGCATGTCTTAGTTATTGTTCGGCACCCTGTTTTAGTTCACCATAGCTTGCTTTTCATTCATTCCGCTGCTGGGTTCTAAGAGATTTAAGTTTTTTCGAAGAAAATTTAAAACTCCCATTAACCCCCCCCCCCCTGGTAGACATACTTCGTTCCTAGAATTGGTATCAGAGCAAGGTACTCCTTGACTCTGCTCATTTTAGTCTAACAACTTTGGAGTTTGAGTATGTCTTCAGTGAACTACAAGTCGCATCTCAAGATTCCCATATTCGATGGGACGGACTATCCCTTCTGGAAGGAGAAGATGAATATCTGTCTTCGAGCAATAGATGATGATATGTGGAACATGGTGCATATCAGGTTCATAGTTGTTAGTCCTCAAGCTCCTATTGATGAAGAAAAGAAGCTCATTCAACTGGATGCTCAAGCCAAAGATGAAATTGGTGGCCATCTCTCTCGAGCACAATTCCTTCAGTATCGCCAGTGTGAAATTGCAAAGGAGCTGTGGGATGTCCTCGAAAAGATCAATGAAGGAGTTTCAACTCAGAAAGAAGCTCAAATTAATACTCTTTGAGCGAAGTTCAATCGCTTCAAGCGCATGGGAAATGAGAGCTGTCAGCAAACCTTCAACCACCTCAGTGACATAGCAAATGAACTTCAAGGACTCGGCGCCCAAGATATCACTGACCATGAAGTTGTGAAGAAACTGCTTCGATCTCTTGATAGTTCATTTGACACGCTTGTTCTGATGATTCGAGAGCGCCCTGATTTCAAAAGCCTCAACTCTGCTGATGTCATGGAAAGACTGAATACTCACGAGGAACAAGAAAAAGAGAAAAGAGATATGTATGGCTCAACTCAACGCAAAAATCATGCTATCAAAGCTGTGGCTGATTCCTCCTCAGATGGAAATGCCGAAGAAGATTCAGATGATCCAGAACGACTCAGCAAAGATTTCACATTGATCACGAAATGATTCCAACATTTCCACAAGAAGAGCCGGTCCCAGAAAAGAAGTTCAAGCAACTCTAGGGGTTCAAAATCTTCAAAACCTGCTGGAGAATACACCTGTTTCAAGTGCAAAAATCCTGGACACTTCATTTCAGACTGCCCTCTCTGGGAAGCTGAAATCCATGCTAGTGGGAGATATGATTCGGCCAACTATCGAGGGAAAAGCAAGAGCAAGAACTATGACTCCGATGATGAGAAGAAAACGAAGAAATTCTTCAAGAAAAAGGACAACTCCACGTTAAAATCTTCGTCAAGATCCTCGTCAAGATATCCTTCCAAGTCCTCCTCCAACCGCAAGAATACCTCTCGCAAGGCCAAGGCATACATCGGCAAGGAAATGGATTCTGATGAAGAAGAATCATCAGGTTCCGAAGAAGAAGAAGAATTCGATGAAGATTCCGACTCAGGCATGGCGGGCATAGCATGTGCCTCCTCTGCTACAACAAACTTCTTCGGGAATCCTTCAAGCGACGATGAATCTTCTACCTACTACTTCATGGCCAAGGCTTCGAAAGAGAAGGTATCCTCAAAACATCATAAGGTTCACTCAAGTGATGAATATTCTTCTAATGAGGATGACCATGCTAAGTTGATCAAAATTGCTAATATTCAACAAAATTCTCTTGAGAAAATTGAGAAAACCCTCAGGAAATCTGAAGGGTTGTTGGTTGAGGAGATGGAGAAAAACCAGTCGCTGACCGAAGAGTATTCCACTCTCAAGTCACGAATGGATGAACTCTCAACTCGTCATGATTTTCTCTCAGCAGACCACGAAAGATTGACCTATGATTACCTGAAAAGGAAACAGGAACTCGAGGCGCTGAGAGAGGCTCATGAGGATTTGATGAGAGAAAATTCTCTTCTCACCCAGCAACTTAAAGAGAAACCTGAAGTGTTTGAGCCACCATGTTTAAAATGCCTTGAACGAACTAATGCTGAATTAAATGCGGAATCATCTGTGAAGGCTAACCCCTCTATCGAGGAAAATGGTTCTGTTTCTGATGAAAATGCTAGGTTAAAGTATCTTCTTGAGATAGGAATGTTCAAATCTCTCAAAGGGCATCAAACCCTATGTGATGTTTTGAAGAAATCTATCCTTCACAAAAATCCCAGAAAGGAAGGTATCGGTTTCGAAAGGAAACTGAATGAAGATGGTTCTTACTGGGAACCGCACCAATATCCTCAAACTATGTGGGTTCTTGCAAAGAGCAAAACGCTCGATCCAGCATTACTTTCAGGATACAACTCTCCCATTCCTGAATATCCTGATGATGATTCCCAGGACAACTATAAGTTGTTCAAGAATCAACATGCTGAGACTGTTGCTCGCTATGTTGGACCAAACAACAGAAATGCCCCCCTAAGAAAGCAATCTGGGTGCCAAAGAAAACTGTTAATGCTTTGCCTGTTTCTGCTTGACTGACCATGCAGGCACAAAAAATTCGACAGAATGAGTATATGCATACTGGATACAATCACTATGCTCATGCGTTTGGAAAGAATTTTAATGCTTACTCTTTCAATTATGCTCGCTCCTCATCGAGTAACAACTATGCTTATCGAAAGAAATCATATCCTGCTCGTTCTTTTGTTTCAAAGCCACCTGCAAAGATGTGGGTGGTTAAGAAAGCCTAATTCTTCTGCAGGACTATGTCTCCGGGTGCACTGAATGGATTATGGACAGTGGATGCACTAGTCATATGACCGGAGGCAAGTCGTTGTTTGTCGACCCCAACTTAACTGCTTCTCCTCTGAAGTATATCACTTTTGGTGACAACAACAAAGGAAAGGTAATTGGGCTAGGTAAAATTGCTATATCCAAGGACAAATCTATTGATGATGTGCTACTTGTTCAATTCCTTGGATTCAATCTTATGTCAGTTGGCAAGCTATGCGATTTAGGCATGCTAGTCTTATTCTCTATCACCAAATGCATTGTTTTCATTGCCTCTAACAATTCCTTCATCTTTGAGGGAATTAGAAAGGGTGATCTTTATATTATGGATTTCTCTAAGGGTCCCTCAGTCCAAACTTGTTTGCTTGCGAAAGCAACCAAAGGTTGGCTGTGGCACCGTAGACTTGGTCATGCAGGTATGAGAAATTTGCAGACTCTGGTGACGAAAAATCATCTCCATGGGATTCCTGATGTAAAATTCGACAAGAATCGTCTCTGTGCTGCCTGTGAGGCTGGTAAATTGGCTAAGAAGCATCATTCATCCAAGACAGTTATGACAACAACAAGACCACTGGAAATTCTTCATATGGATTTATTCGGTCCTCAAAGCTATGCAAGCTTCGGTGGCAATCACTATGGTCTAGTTATTGTTGATAATTTCTCTCGATACACTTGGGTATTCTTTCTCGAAGACAAGACTTGTACTCAAGATATCTTCAAAAGCTTCGCTAAGAAGGCCCAGAATGAATATGACGTGCGAATTAAGCTTGTCAGAAGTGACAATGGAACTGAGTTCAAAAATACTCACATTGCTGAATTTCTCGATGATCATGGTATCACTCATGAGTTCTCTGCTGCATACACTCCCCAACAGAATGGAGTTGTTGAACGAAAGAACTGAACTCTCATTGAAATGGCAAGAACTATGCTCAGTGAGTACAAAACTCCCATTTGCTTTTGGGCTGATGCTATTAACACTACTTGTCATGTTATCAATCGTGTTTATCTTCACAAGTTCCTTAAGAAAACTTCATATGAGCTTATCACTGGCAAGAAACCAAACGTTTCTTATATACATGTTTTTGGTGCACCATGTTACATTCTTGTTAAGAATCATTCCTCCAAGTTTGCACCTAAGGCACATGAAGGCTTTCTTCTTGGTTATGGCTCAAACTCGCATACGTATCGTGTCTATAACTCTCACCACATGAAAGTTATGGAAACGGTAAATGTGCGGTTTGATGAATCTAATGGCTCTCAAAAGTAGCACATGCGAAATGTGATAGATGAACCACTGATATCGGATGCTACTCGGCAAATAGCCATTGGGAGCCTCAAGCCTGTTGAAGGAAACGTACCTGAGTCCTGTGATGATGATGCTCCTATGACTCGAAGCAGAACTCGTCAAGCCACTGCCGAAGCAAATGCTCCTCCGAATGGAAATGGCAATAAAAATCCAAATGCCGATCAAAATGGCAATCCTGAAGGGAATGATGACAAAAATACTGATGCTGATGATAATGACCATCACGAAGAAAATGCTCATCCTCGTGTGGCGAATTGAGTTGATCCTTCACTAATTCTCGACGAAATTGAGAATCCAGGTTATCGACCCACAACTCATTCTCGCACTCGTTTGGCTAAATTTTGTGGAAGTTTCTCCTTTGTCTCATCGGCAGAACCTACCAAATATGAAGAAGCCATGAATGATCTGGATTGGATGAATGCCATGCAAGAGGAGTTGGTGCAATTCGAATTGAATGATGTATGGGAACTGGTTGACAAACCGAATCCCAAGAAGCACAATATCATCGGCACAAAATGGATTTTCCGCAACAAGCAAGATGAAAATGGTATTGTGGTGAGAAACAAAGCATGACTTGTTGCTCAAGGGTACACACAAGTAGAAGGTATTAATTTTGGTGAAACATATGCTCCTGTTGCACCCCTTGAGGGAATTCGCATTCTTCTCGCTTATGCAAATTACAATGATATTCTGCTTTACCAAATGGATGTGAAAAGTGCTTTCCTCAATGGTATAATTGATGAGAATTTTATGTTAGACAGCCACCTGGCTTTGAACATCCTGAGTTTCCTAACAAAGTTTTTAGGTTGAAGAAAGCTTTATATGGGCTAAAGCAAGCCCCTCGAGCATGGTATGACACCCTGAAGAAGTTTTTGCTCGACAAAGGGTTCAAGCTAGGATCTAGAGATTCCACACTTTTCACTCGTGCTGTTGACAATGATTTATTCGTTTGTCAAATCTATGTGGATGATATTATCTTTGGTTGTACTAACATTGCTTGTAGCTTAGAATTCGGGAAAATGATGTCCGATAAATATCAAATGTCCATGATGGGTGAACTCAAATTCTTTCTCGGACTGCAAATTCATCAACAAGCAAATGGCATATTCATTTCTCAGGAGAAATATCTGAAAGAGTGTTGAAGAAGTTCAAAATGCAAGATTCCAAAATGAAGGGGTATAAGACTCCAATGCCCACGAATGGTAAGCTAGATGCAGATGTGTATGGTAAGGATTACGATCAGAAAGCCTATCGTTCGATGATTGGATCTCTTCTTTACCTATGTGCAGCCAGACCTGACATTATGTTGAGTGTTTGCATGTGTGCCCGCTATCAAGCTGCACCAAAAGAATCGCATCACCAAGCGGTCAAGCGCATTCTGAGATATTTGTCTCACACCCACACCTTAGGTTTATGGTATCCTAAGGGAGCACAGTTTGATCTTGTTGGTTATTCAGACTCAGATTGGACTGGTGACTTGGTTGATAGGAAATCTACCTCGGGGGCATGTCATTTCCTCGGTAGATCATTGGTCTCTTGGTCATCAAGGAAGTAGAATTGTTTATCTCTCTCTATAGCTGAAGCCGAATATAATGCTGATGGCGCTTGTTGCACTCAGTTATTGTGGATGAAGCAGACATTGAAGGATTATGGCATCAAGGTCAAGCACATTCCTCTATATTGTGATAATGAGAGTTCCATCAAAATTGCACACAATCCTGTGCAGCATTCTCGCACGAAGCACATTGCCATCAGACATCATTTCATTCATGATCATGTGGCTTGAGAGGATTTTATCATCAATCATGTCAAGACCGAAGACAATCTCGCTGATATATTCACCAAGCCTCTCGAGGAGAAAAGATTCTATGTGTTACGGTGTGAGCTAAATATCCTGGACTTCACAAACATGCAGTAAACTGGACTCGGCACTCGTGCTAACACTTTCAGATCTTTGAAGGAATGGGTGCATAACACTCGAAGAGTCTGAGAATTCGACAAAGTGGAATTTTCTTTCTAAGAGTGAATACATTAACGAAGAACTAGACTAACCGGGTGCCATGATAATTGTGCGATGCTTGGGGTCATACAGTTCTTATACGGTGGGTTACGCCACCACAATTTTCTTTCGTTGATTTTCTTTTCGTTCGATGGACTTGGTTTCTGTCCGAATGCATTTCTCTCATAGCTATTTGCTCGTGTGCTTGTGTTTCTGCCTGAGTGAAATGCCTAGGACCCTGTTTTCTCTCTGATCTATCTCTTCCAGTCTACGCTGTTCTATTGCAAATTGTGACGCCCGGATAATTAAGCCATAGTAACCACTCACTGTTGGTGCCATGTCATCGCAATTATTTTTCTAAACCTTACTTTGTTCCAAACCAAATTCGAATTCAATTTAAAATAAAGTCAAATTATTTTTTTTCTTCAAACAGTAAAACAAAAATGTCCGCTGGGTTGCAAAAATTCACTAACAATTTGTCCTAAAGAAACCAACATTTTATGAATAATTAAAATGCCCTTAACCTATTTCCAAATTGGACCAATGACATTTAATTGGTTCATTTCAACTTAAGTAAATACTTAAACTGTTTAGAATAAACTGAAACCTCTTGTGCTAGTGCCAAATATGTCCTAGTGTTTAATTGCCAATTCTCCTTTTAAAACCAAATTTCTTTAGTAGCTCAAAGTGACACAAAACTGTAGAGAAAGAATAAAACAAAAATCAGAAATTAAAGAAAAAGTAAAAAAGTAAAAGAGAAAACTACTAGCACTTAAGGCCTGCTGCTACAGGAGCCAGGCCAGCCCACCAACGCCCCTCATCCCCTACCTCTCTGTTCACCACACCCCGTGGACACAGAGGGCTCGTCCATGGTCGGGGATCGCCATGCGGCGTGCAGACAGCGCCCCCCCCCCCCCCCCCCCGCGTCCTACTGAATCCCCTCGATGCCCTGCGAACCCTAGCTTGCCATTCCCCCTCCCCTCGCGCCGCTTCCTTCTTCCCCGCGCACATCCGAGCCGTCGCCGCCATGACCCTCCTCGTCCACGTGGTCACCGAACTCCTCTCCGGCTAGAAGTGTGTCCAGGAGCTCCTCCGTGTTCGTCTTCGTCGTCTACGCGCATTGGTTCGAGCAAGGACGCCGTCATGCCGTCGCCATCATCGGATCTCATCACCACGGGCACCGTCTCGATCCGCTCCATCCCAAGCCTCTTCGACCTCACCGTCCGCTCCTCTGCATGCGCAGTGAGCTCCCGATGCTCCTGCGCCTTTTCCCACTACATCTCTCATTCTGTATCGTCGTGGTTGTAGCTGCAGTAGGTCCACCGCCGCGGGGCTCGTCGTTCCCGGCGATTCTGGCAACCCCAACGCCTCTCCTGACCTCCCAAATCTGAGCGCACCTGCTGCTCGAGCGCTACTGCTCTGCTGCGCGGCAACTGCTCTAGTGCTGCTGCTGCTTCTCCGCAACCTCGCCCCGTGTAGCATCTGTGCACCACCGCCGCGTGCTGCGCCCCTTCTCGTGTGGCTGAGCGCCGCCCGCGCCTCCCCAACGCCCTGGCCTGTTTCTCCTGGCCACAGTCGCCGAGCGCCGGCGCCTGTGCCTCTGTACTTGGGGTCCGGCCTCGTTTAGTTTAGGAACTAATCCCCATTAGTGCTAACCCCCCTCCTAATTAGTGTATGACACATGGGTCCCATCTACTAACTCCCCCTTTAAATCAATCTGTTAAAAATAAAAGTGTTCCTATGACAGGTGGGACCCCCTATACTATTTCTGTGGATAAGATCAAATAAAGCCCCTCCATGACATGTGGGCCCCATATGTCAGTTGGACCAGTCAACCCCGTCAGCTTTGACTGTTGACTGCTGACTGGGCAGTCAGCAGGACCCACACACATTGCTGGGTACACTCCTGTGTACCCAAAGCAATTTATCTATTTATTATTTTCGAATTAAAATAAATCCAGCAATTCCAAAATTGTTTAAATCTTTAAAAATTAATATAAAATAAACCGTAGCTCGGATGAAAATACTTTCTACATGAAAGTTGCTCAGAACGATGAGACGAATCCGATTACGTAGTCCGTTCGTCCGTCACACGTCCCTAACATAGCGAACGTGCAACTGTCCCCCTCTGGTCATCTGTCTGGTAAATGTCCAGAACCGGGAAAACTTTCCCGGATGGGATCCCCCTTTGTCGGTAACGTGCAACCCCACGTTAGAACACACCCGGCACTGCATATTGTCATGTCATACTTTGTGTAGCATTGTTTGCTTTGTATTTACTGTTTCCTCCCCCCTCCTTCTCTCTCGATAGACGCGGAGACCGCTGACGACGCTGCCATGAACGACTACTACGTCGACGTCCCTTCTCTCTCGACACAGCTTCCAGGCAAGCCCCCCCTTTGATCAACCCGATATCGCCTATTCCTTCTCTCTACTGCTTGCATTAGAGTAGTGTAGCATGTTACTGCTTTTGGTTAATCCTATTCTGCTGCATAGCATGTCTTTGCTACTATTGTTGATACCTTACCTGCAATCCTAAATGCTTAGTATAGCTTGCTAGAATTACATCAGTGGCCCTACACTCTTGTCCGTCTGCCATGCTATACTACTGGGCCGTGATCACTTCGGGAGGTGATCACGGGTTTATATTATATACTATTACTACTTATGTTTCTGTTCGGAGATGGGGGCTGAAGGGGCAGGTGGTTCCATCCAGGCAGAGGTGGGCCTAGGTTCCCGACGGCCCCCGAGTGTTACTTTGTGGCGGAGCCACAGGGCAGGTTGTGACCACCTAGGAGACAGGTGGGCCTGGTCCCTGGTCGGCGTCTGCGGTTACTTCGAATTAACACACTTAACGAGATTGGGTATTTGATATGAGTCTGGCTACGAGCCTATACGCACTAACCACCACGCGGGAACAGTTATGGGTACTCGACGTCGTGGTATCAGCCGAAGCCTCCTAGACGTCAGCGACTGAGCGGCGCGCGCCGGGTTGGACCGCGTAACGCGACTTCCTTTGTAATGGAGGTTACTAGGTCTGCTCACCAGCCGCCCACGCAACGTGCAGGTGTGCAATGGGCGATGGGCCCAGACCCCTGCGCACATAGGATTTAGACCGGCGTGCTGACCTCTCTGTTAGGCCTAGGTAGGGCTGTGACGTGTTGATCTTCCGAGGCCGGGTATGACCCAGGAAAGTGTGCCCTGCCAGAGGGATCGAGCGTGTTGGGTAATATGGTGCACCCCTGCAGGGAAGTTTATCTATTCGAATAGCCGTGTCCCTCGGTAAAAGGACGACCCGGAGTTGTACCTCGACCTTATGACAACTAGAACCGGATACTTAATAAAACACACCCTTTCAAGTGACAGATACAACCCGGTGATCGCTCTCTCACAGGGCGACGAGGAGAGGATCGTCGGGTAGGTTTATGCTATGCGATGTTACTTGATGCTGCACTTGCTACTCTCTTCTACATGCTTCAAGATGGAGGCTGCCAGAAGCGTAGTCTTCGATAGGACTAGCTATCCCTCTCTTATTCTGGCATTCTGCAGTTCAGTCCACCGATACTACCCATTTCATTGATACCATTGCATATGTAGTGTAGATCCTTGCTTGCGAGTACTTTGGATGAGTACTCACGGTTGCTTTGCTCCCTCTTTTCCCCCTTTTTCCATTCTTCTCGGACGTCGCAACCAGATGCTGGAGCCCAGGAGCCAGACGCCACCTTCGAAGACCCCTACTACACCGAGGGTGCCTACTACTACGTGCAGGCCGCCGCCGACGACCAGGAGTAGTTTAGGAGGATCCCAGGCAGGAGGCCTGCGCCTCTTTGATCTGTATCCCAGTTTGTGCTAGCCATCTTATGGCACCTTGTTTAACTTTATGTCTGTACTCAGATATTGTTGCTTCCGCTGACTCGTCTATGATCGAGCACTTGTATTCGAGCCCTCGAGGCCCCTGGCTTGTATTATGATGCTTGTATGACTTATTTATTTTTAGAGTTGTGTTGTGATATCTTCCCGTGAGTCCCTGATCTTGATCATACATGTTTGCGTGTATGATTAGTGTATGATTGAATTGGGGGCGTTCACAAGTTGTATCAGAGCCGACTGCCTGTAGGAACCCCCCTTCCACACTCCTTGGCCGAAGTTGAGTCTAGACAAGGAAAACTGTTTTACTAACTTGGCTGTGTGGCTTACGGGCCCACGTCACCAATTGGGTGGTATTAGGATCTTTTAATCCTCGTTCCTTACTCCGGGACTCTGAACTCTCTTCTACTCGGGTTAAACAATTTACTAACTCTAACATTAGGATCCCGTGACCGCATTCACCCCAAAGTTGGATAAGCCATAGTTGTTCCTTAGAATAGTATTTTGAACAATATCCACACTGTCATATGACTCCTTGAAACATCTTTGTTTTCACATGGAACCCACGAGGCAGGTCGTGCGCCACACGGCGGCCATTGGTGTCCAGGGTTCACCTGCTGTGTTAGCTGAGATGATGACCTATCTGGGTTATCGCTGGCACCCTGAGTACACCGTGTACGAGCAGTACCAGGACTTTAACCAGGAGTAGTACCGTGCCATCGTCCACCTCTACTCTCGGGAGTATGACTCCACTACTGTGCTGCACACCGCTCATGGTGTTGGAGTGACCATCGATATGGCAGTCCACGATGCCGCTTATGCAGCTCTGACACGTCTTCGTGGAGAGTATCGGGCGTTGGACACCTCCCCTTTCAGGCACGTTGCTATCGCATCTGACAATGGTGCGGAGGGATATTACACTGCTGCCTACTCCACCGTCACCCGAGAGCCCTTCCACCATCAGAACCTGGTTCTGCATGCTGATGGGCTGGATCGAGCTAACCGAGCTCTTCGCCACGAGTTGTACACCACCCGTCAGCACCTTTACAGTGCTTTGACGCTGTTGCGCCCCTTTGTCCGATCTGGTGAGCTGCCGCGATCTGCGATCTACCCAGTCAGGACCGTGATGCCCCAGGGTGTCGGTTGGCCAGATGTGGGAGGCTACACTCCCACACTTGGTCCTCTTTTGCCACCTGGACGTCGGGTTCTACACCAGAGTGTTCACGGACTGCAGGCTACTGACGTGGAGGACTTCTCGTCGTGTCACTACCAGCTGTCAGGCTACACCTACCTCCACAGTTCCTCCTGGGACTGATGTAGTCTTGCTTATTAGCATTAGATGCATTCACCGCGAGCCTGCGTGCCGCCTATGGTGTCTTTAGTCTTATGTACTGAACTCTATGCATGATCCCTTTTGTAAGATATGCCAACTACTATGTAGTATCTATCGTGCTCCTTTCATTATGCATGTTTCACCAAGAATGATTCTTGTCTTTGCAAATTTCTCAATGCTGAACTACCCCTGTTATATATTAGCAGGATGGTTAGACCAGGTGGTCGTGGTCGTGGTGACAACGCCCCACCACCGCCTGAGTATATGGCTGGTATGATCCAACAGTTCGAGCTGAGCCGCCAGTTCATGGAGAATATGATGGCTCAGTTCCCGCGCCCCAATATGAACCAGCAGCCAGCCCAAATAACTCTGCAGGATTTCATACGCCTCAACCCAACCATGTACCACAGCTCAACTCAGCCTCTGGATGCTGATGACTGGCTTCGTGACATCACCTATGAGATGGAGTCTGCTGATGTAGCCCCTGCCAGCTATGTCACCTTTGCTTCCTTCTTTCTGAAGGGACCTGCTGCTCAATGGTGGGACAGCCACAGGCGTACTCTGCCGGTTGGAGCGATCATCACCTAGCCAGACTTTCAAGCTGCTTTCCGTGCCCGCTTCATTCCACAGGGAATCATGGACCGGAAGAAGCGCAAATTCCGCAACCTCACCCAAGGCAACAAAACTGTGGAAGCTTATCAGTGGGAGTTTCTGGACTTATCCCGCTATGATGAAGAAGACATTGCAACTGATGCACACAGACAGGAGAAGTTCCGTGATGGCCTTCAAGCTGACATCAAACTCGCACTGCTAGTGCATGACTTTCCCGATTTCGCCACCTTGGTGAACAAGGCCATCAATGTTGAAACTGGTCTGCAGGAACACCACAGCTCTCACAGGCGCAACCGGACACGGGCTCATCTTCGGGCCCGCCCTCGCAGAAGCGTAAGATCTGGATCCCGAACAGCATGTACCGTCCAAATGCACCTGCTCCAAGGCAGTCTTATGCTGCACCACGTCTGCCTCCTCCACCACCCAGGCAGCCAAGACTTCCAGCTGCACCACCCCAAGCTCCCGCTCCCACTCCCAATAATGGTCTGTGCTACAAGTGTGGTCAACGAGGTCACCTTGCCAGGAACTGCTATCAGAACCAGAATCAACTGGCCCTTCCTGCAGCTGGCCGTGGAAGCAACCAGCCCCGCAACAACAATGCCAAGTCTTATGGTCGTGTTCATGCCAACCACATTGATCTCAATGAAGCTCAAGACCAGCCTGCTACTGTGATGGGTACACTCCTCATAAATTCAGTACCAGGATCCGTTTTATTTGATACAGGTGCATCACATTCATTCATGTCGGAAGATTTTGCATGCTTGCATGACATGAAATGTGAGGACATGAACGCTTCGCTATTAGTACACACCCCTACGGGCCAATGTCGAACCTCCATGTTTTGCAAGGACGTCCCCGTTGAAATCGAAGGACTGGAATTCCTTGTCTCCCCCATCGCACTGAAGTCCTGTAGCATTGATCTCATTCTGGGAATGGAATGGTTGAAAGCGCATACTGCTTCTATAGTTTGCGCCACTAAGACCGTCCATCTGCTACACCCTTCCGATGAAATAATAAGCTACAACGCTCGTCTGGTTCAGAATGCCGAGGCAAGGCTTTATGCGTTGAACGCTGCACCACTCGAGGGCATTGAAAACATTCCCGTTGTTCGTGAATTCCAAGACGTCTTTCCTGAAGAACTTCCAGGGATTCCCCCTGCTAGAGCTGTCGAATTCATCATCGACTTGAAACCAGGCACCACTCCTATAGCCAAACGACCCTACAAGATGCCGCCACATGAACTCATTGCGCTTAAGGAGGAAATCGACACATCTCTTCGCAGTGGTTTCATTCGCCCCAGTTGCTCTCCTTGGGGAGCACCTTCCCTCTTTGTCAAGAAGAAGGATGGGACAAACCGATTGGTCCAAGACTACCATCCTATTAACCAAGCTACCATTCAGAACAAATATCCTCTTCCTCGGATCAATGATCTGTATGATCAACTAGCTGGCTCATCAGTGTTCTCCAAACTTGACTTAAGGTTGGGATACCACCAGATCCGTGTTCGTGAAGAGGATATCCCAAAGACCGCATTCATGACTCGATATGGTTCATATGAGTACACTGTCATGTCATTCGGCTTAACCAATGCTCCAGCCACCTTCTCTCGTTTGATGAACTATATCTTCATGGAATACCTCGACAAGTTCATCGTGGTTTATCTGGATGATATCCTTGTGTACTCCAAGAATAAAGAAGAGCATGCTGAACATATTCGTCTTGTCCTGGAGAAGCTTCGAGAGCATCAACTCTATGCTAAGTATTCCAAGTGTGAATTCTGGCTTCCCGAAGTAACTTATCTTGGGCATGTCATCTCCAAGGATGGTATTGCCGTCAACCCCGAGCGAGTTCAGGCTATTCTCGATTGGACTCCTCCGAAGAACGTCAAGCAAGTCAGAAGTTTTCTCGGTCTCGCCAGCTATTGCCGTTGATTCGTCGAGAACTTCTCCAAGATCGCCAGGCCTCTGACTAACCTATTGCATAAGGGCGTCAAGTACCAATGGACAGAAAAATGTCAGGAAAGTTTCCAGGCACTCAAGGACAAGTTGACTTCTGCCCCAGTGCTTGCTCCACCTGATACTAAGAAGGACTTCGTCATTTACTGCGACGCTTCCCGTCAAGGAATAGGCTGTGTCCTAATGCAAGAGCGCAAAGTGATTGCCTATGCATCCCGTCAATTGCGCCCTCACGAAGAGAACTACCCAGTTCACGACCTCGAGCTTGCTGCTGTCATACATGCACTGAAACAGTGGCGACATTACCTTCTCGGTAATCGTTGCGAGATCTTCACCGACCACCAAAGTCTAAAGTATCTGTTTACTCAGCCAGACCTAAACCTCCGTCAGCAGAGATGGATGGAGACTGTTGCAGACTTTGACTTGGGTATTTCCTATACACCAGGCAAGGCTAATGTAATGGCTGATGCCTTGAGCCGTAAGTCATATTGCAACCACCTCCAGGTTCACAAAGTTCAACCCTCGCTTGTTGAAGAATTCAGAAAGCTGAACCTCCATATTGTTCCTCCTAGAGCACTCGCTCCCCCTCCTCCAGAGTTCCGCAAGATGAACCTCCGTGTTGTTCCCCAGGGTTCCCTCAATACCCTGGCTGTCGAACCAGATCTCTTGGGCAGCATCAAGACATTGCAGAAGTATGACTCTCAAGCCCACAAGATTAAGCGCTACCTCGCGGCAGGAAGGCCCTCGTGCTTCACCCTTGGAGATGATGACACCTTATTCTTTAAAGGTCGAATAGTGGTCCCTACGGAAGACAACCTGGATATGACTCAGAAGGTTATGAAAGAAGCTCATGAAACACCTCTGTCTATTCATCCAGGTTGCACTAAGATGTACCAAGATGTCCGTCGAAAATTCTGGTGGTCTAATATGAAGCAAGACATTGCTCGTTATGTTGCTGAATGTGACGTTTGTTGTCGAATCAAAGAAGAACATCAAAGACCTGCTGGAACTCTGCAACCTATCTCTATTCCTGAATGGAAATGGGACCATGTTGAAATGGACTTCGTCACTGGTTTTCCCAAATCGCAGAAAGGTAATGAAGCTATCCTTGTCATCATTGATCGACTCTCTAAAGTTGCACATTTTCTGGCGGTCAAAGAAACGATCACTGCTAGTCAGCTTGCAACTCTCTACATGTCCAGAATTGTTTCACTTCACGGTATTCCATTGGTAATCAGTTCGGACCGTGGCAGCTTATTCACTTCGAGATTCTGGGCAAGTTTCCAAGAAGCTATGGGTACTCATCTGTCATTCAGTACTGCATTTCATCCTCAGTCACAAGGGCAAGTGGAACGTGTCAACCAAGTTCTCGAAGACATGCTTCGAGCTTGTGTTATCTCTTTCGGCAAGAAATGGGAGGAATCTCTCCCGTATGCGGAGTTCTCTTATAATAATAGCTATCAAGCTAGTCTGAAGATGGCCCCCTTCGAAGTGTTATATGGACGAAAGTGCCGAACCCCTCTGAACTGGTCAAAAACTGGGGAACGTCCACTTTTCCGTCCGGATATTATCCAACACGCCGAAGAACAAGTCCGCATCATTCGTGAGAATCTCAAGACTGCCCAGTCACGTCAGAAGAGTCAGTATGACCGTCATCATAAAGACATGGCCTATCAACCTGGCGAAAAGGCTTATCTTCGAGTTACACCAATGAAGGGTGCTCACCGCTTCGGGATCAAGGGCAAGCTAGCTCCTCGCTATATTGGTCCGTTCACTATTCTCGAAAAGCGTGGAAAAGTGGCATATCAACTGGAGCTTCCGCAGAACCTTTCTCAGGTTCACGATGTGTTCCACGTGTCACAACTCCGCCGCTGCTTCAAGGACCCAATCCGAGCAGTGGATCATGAAGTGCTCGAATTGCAACAGGACCTCTCCTATAAAGAGCATCCGGTCCGCATTCTCGACCAAGATGAACGCCGCACACGTCAGAAGACAATCAAGTTCCTCAAAATCCAGTGGTCGCATCACTCTGAAGATGAAGCCACTTGGGAACGCGAGGATCGCCTGCGTGAAGAATACCCCGCACTGTTTCCTTCTACCTCCTAAATTTCGAGACGAGATTTCTTGTAGTGGAGGAGAATTGTGACGCCCGGATAATTAAGCCACAGTAACCACTCACTGTTGGTGCCATGTCATCGCAATTATTTTTCTAAACCTTACTTTGTTCCAAACCAAATTCGAATTCAATTTAAAATAAAGTCAATTTTTTTTCTTCAAACAGTAAAACAAAAATGTCCGCTGGGTTGCAAAAATTCACTAACAATTTGTCCTAAAGAAACCAACATTTTATGAATAATTAAAATGCCCTTAACCTATTTCCAAATTGGACCAACGACATTTAATTGGTTCATTTCTACTTAAGTAAATACTTAAACTGTTTAGAATAAACTGAAACCTCTTGTGCTAGTGCCAAATATGTCCTAGTGTTTAATTGCCAATTCTCCTTTTAAAACCAAATTTCTTTAGTAGCTCAAAGTGATACAAAACTGTAGAGAAAGAATAAAACAAAAATCAGAAATTAAAGAAAAAGTAAAAAAGTAAAAGAGAAAACTACTAGCACTTAAGGCCCGCTGCTACAGGAGCCAGGCCAGCCTTCTATTCCAGCCCATGCATTCTAGTGCATCCCCAGTAATTCGTTCAGGATTTAAATAACGGAGAGTAATGCCCAATAAGAACGATCGGCATGAGTAGACACACAGATAAACCCATATAACGTCCACTCCGCCCAACATCACAACACCCAACAATCTTTTCACCACCCCCTCCGCCCCCCCTCCCGACCCCCCCCTCCACCCCGTAAGGATTCTTACATTGTGCGTATTCATTGTCGTCTTGTTTCTGTTTTCTGATTGTCTTTGGATTTGTTGGATGGGTTTCCTTTTGTTGAGTATACCGCAATGAGCGAACCCATCATCAATATCAACCCCCATCAACACCCCCCTCTTTTTCTTTCTTTTTTTTTTCTTATTGGCTATTTGAATTATATATTCTTTTTTTCAAACCATAAGTTGGCACATAGTTTGCTAATGAGCACACAATGCGAAATGCTACACTTAAAATTTCGACCACGACGGCCACCACAGAAATAGCCACAGGCCTATAAAACCAAAATCATTGCATAATAGAGTTCGCAAAGACTAAATAATATTACATGGATAGAACATGATGTCAACTACCTAAACCCACAATTCATCGAATGTCCTCTATACGTATAAACGTACACAGCAAAAAGACGTTTATTCATCAGTTGGGAGTAGGGGGTTTGTGTTAGGGTTGGGTAGTGGTTGCCTCCCAAACAACAATGAACAAACTGGTCATTATTTGGGGATGTTTTTGGGATAGTTGGGCTGATTGTGTGTTAGAGTGTGAAAAGACTTAAAACACCCCATTAATAGAGAGAAGAACGCCATCTAGCTATAGAATACTACGGTTGTTTCAGCGCAATATTAGGTTCTATTGAGTATCGAGTCCTGAATCACTACTCACGAATCATTGGGGGAGAGGTGTTGTTACGAGGCAGAGTAAAGGATGATGACACAGAGAATAACCCTCGATGACGTTGCACAATCTCGGCAGTTTTTATAGTGTCCGGAAAAATTGGCCTCTATGATTGTGATCTTCGGCCCCCCACCTTGGGTTCTAGAACTGTGGGGTGAATTGTTTTTTTTGATGGTTCTTTTTTGTCAAAGGTTGTTAGCGAAAACGTTGTATTCACTAAACTCCCTAGGTTTTGGGATCTTGAGAGTACTTTATACAGGTTTGGAAGTAGGTATAAGGGTTTCCCTGGTTTTTTCGATAGTGGGCTCCATCGTGAGATCTTTTTTATAGAATAATAGTACAATTTAAAACCAACACATTTTGAATTTTCAAAATAATCATTTGTGTATTCACTTGAATATAGGGATATCTACATTTTTTTGCCTGTACCAATTTCTTATGAACTACATTTTTAGGTGAAACTCTCATTATTAAACAATAGTCATAAAGTTTTATTCTGGAATAACTTCATGTGCTAGAGAATGGTGAGAAATGCAACGGTTTGTGTTTTTCCCAGCCGCCTTGATTCCTTTTCTTTATTGGTTGGCGTGCTAGTCCTTACAGTATTGTCCCTCTCACGCTGTGTGGTTTGTTTGGTTGTTTGTTTTGTTTGTTCACAAGGTATCCAATATCCACCATACCACCTTCACCTGATCCCCCCACGCTGCACCCCCCCCCCCCCCCCCCCCCCTATGTGTGTTTTGGAATTGGGGTATGAGGGTTTTTTTACTGATGTTGTTTTATTAGTATTCCTTTTTGTTTGGTGTTGAGAGACGAGGGGCTTACTGTTGGTTGTTGAAATAGGGGCTCACTTCTGAAGGACCAATTACCAATTAATAAGCAAAATGTTAACACTTACTCAGTTTATGAAGAGTATGTTTTTGAGAGAGATCGTGTGTGGGGATTTATTGTGTGAGTTTTTTGTGGTTAGGTTTTTTTGGTGTGTTGTTTTTTTTTTTGTTGGTTTTTTTGTTATACTGCCCCCCCCCCACCCCCCCCCTGACCCCTCCCACCCCCCACCACACCGACCCCAACCCCCCCGCCCCCCCCCCCCCCCCACTACCCGCCCCCGAGACCCACCCCACACCCCCCTACCCCCCCCTACCCTCCATCATACGAGCCCCCCCCCCCCCCCCCCCCACCCAGCCCCATAAAAATGGGTAATAGCTGGACTCTTTTTGTTTGTTTGGGGTTTGGGTTGTGTTGTTGGGTTGTTTTGGGTGGGTGTTGGTGTGGGGGGGTTGGTGTGTGGGTTTGTTGTGGGTGGTGGTTTGTGGTGTTGTTTTTTTTTTTTTTTTTGGGGTTTTTATAGTTGTGTTTATTTTGTGGTTTTGTGTTGTTGTGTTTTTTTTGTTTGTTGGTTATGGAAAAGTAAAGCCCCACCCCCCCCCCCCCCCCCCCCCCCCCCCCCCCCCCCCCCCCCCCCCCCCCCCCCCCCCCCCCCCCCCCCCCCCCCCCCCCCCCCACCCCCCAACCCCCCCCCCCCACCCCCCCCACCCCCCGCAGCCCCCCCCCCCCCCCCCCCCCCACCTCCCACCCCACCCCTGTCCCCCCCCTACGCCACAAAAACATACCACCCCCACCCCTACCCCCCCCCCCCCCACCACCCCCCCGTACTCCAATATGTTGTAAATAAATAAAAATTCCCCAGTCCCATGACCCCCCT